>PVKM010047863.1:0-11340 GCA_004027735.1 Carollia perspicillata
GTGGCCCCAGGCCCTGGATGCAGGAAGCACCATCTCCTCTCTTTCCTTTTCAGCTCAGAGGATCTCACAGTTATGTCTCTTGGTTGTCTTACCTTTGGGGATTCCAAAGCCTCTGTATTAAATGCCTGCATTGAGGACTGGATGAGAATGTTCCTTTCCAGTCTGAACCCTAGCTGATACTTTCAACGCAAATGAGATTCAGCTTCTATTCTTGTTCTCTCTCCTTCCTTCCCTTCCTCCCTCCCTTCCTCCCTTTGTTCCTTCTTCTTTTGTTGCATTTAGATTTTTCTCTGCTATAAATTAAATGTGCACGTTTTTGTCTATTTTTTTCTACTGGGTTATCTTTTTCATTGATTTGTAGGAATTGTTTAAAACTTTCTAATACATATGAGTTGCAAATGTTTTAGCCTGGTCCATGGCTTGTCTTTTCACTTTTTAAGTGGAGCATTTTAATGCTCAGACATGCTTATTTAAATATAATTAGGCGATGTATCAAGCTTTCCTTTGTGGCTTGTGTTTTTCATATCTCTCAAGAATCTTTTCCTACCAGGGATAAAAAAGGTACACTGCTGTTATGTTTTTTAACTCCTTAAACCTTTGCTTTTCACATTTGACATTCACATCTAACTTTGCTTTTGTTATGTCAGGTATTTCACTGACCTGAAATGAGTGTTCACATATGGTGTGATGCACAGATACAGTCATTTCTTTCTTTCGCATGGGAAACCAGTCATCCAGAGTCGGTGGTGCTCTGGGGCTGCCTCATACCAGCTCATGGGAGCCCACTGTTAAATTTTTGGGAATTTCATTAGCTGGTTGTTAAACATGTTACTAGCTTATATCAGTATGGTGAGAATGTTTACACCATAGAAATGGGCAAATGCTACAAACAAACTCCCTCTCTGACCCCCGGAACTGGTTGTTCAACGCCTTAGCAGGGCTCTGCAGGGAGCTCTTTGTCCAGAACCTTCCTGTACACTGCAGGTTTTAAACTGAAGGTCGTAACTGTGTGGCAGTGATGGAATCAGTTGTGTAGGTTGCAGCAGTTCTGTAGGTTTTACTTTTTAATAAAATGAGGCTGAATAGAAAATACCAGAATGCATCACACATTGTAATTGTAACTACAGGAAAGTCTGTATAGCTGCTAGGCTGAGGATTTTTACTCCTGAAGTTCTTCAAAATTGTCATGTCTATAGTTGGTCCTTTTCTATATAAGTTTTAAGACAAAGCTGCAACTGAATTACATTGGCTTTATAGATTATTGGGGAAAATTAACACCTTTACAATATTCATTCTTCTTATTCTCCAACATGGTATGCACAGCAGGTCCTCAAATTACATTGTTTTGTTTGTTGTCATTTTGTTATAACATTGATGAAATGCCATAGGAAGTCAACTCTTCTTTAAATCAATTACCCCAGCCCTAGCTGGTGTAGCTCAGTGGATTGAGCAAGGGCTTGTGAACTAAAGGGTCGCAGGTTCAATTCCCAGTCAGGGCACATGCCTAGGGTGTGGGCCAGGTCCCCAGCAGGGGGCACGTGAGGGGCAACCACACATTGATGTTTCTCTCCCTGTCTTTCTCCTTCCCTTCCCCTCTCTCTAAAAAATAAGTGAATAAAATCTTTTAAAAAATCAATTATCCAATAGTAAAATTGGTTTTGTTTTACTGTACATTATTTTGCTTAAAGTCGCAGAACCCATCAAAGAAGTTAAGTAAGGACTTATTATGTCTCCACTTCTAGAAAATTTCTTTAATATCTTTCAATAAAGTTTTATAATTTCCTTGATAAAAATATGTACTTTTCATTAGATCTATTTTTAGTACCTTGTATTTTGTTGCTATTGTATATGATATGCTTTAAGAATTATACATGTATGTATAGTTTGGTTTGTAGGAATACAACTGATTTTTATATATTTATCTTATGTCTAGTATACATTCTGCCCTCAGTTACCAATGCTAATAATTGGTCTATTTTTCTCTTGAATTTTCTATTTAGATCATGAATACTGTCTATGAATAATGTTGGTTTTGTTTCTTCCTTTAAAATTCTTATACCTATAATTTCCCTCCTCTTTTTTTCTATATTGGATGTTAACCCCTTTCAACTCTCTGCAAAGAGTAACAGTGGAAAGTCATTGTCGTAGTCTTAGTTTTAAAGAAATTCTTCTAATGTTTCACCATTAAATAGGATATTTGCTTTAGTTTTACAAATTTTAATTGGTTAGGGAAGTTTTTTTTTTTTTTTACTTTTAGTTTGAAAAGCATTTTAAACAATTTTTAATGGTGTTGATTTTATCAAATGTTTTTAATTCTATTTTCTACATTAAGCATGATTTTACTGTTGTGTTAAAACTTATTGGGTTGAGGAAATATCTCTGTATTCAAGTTTGCAAAGAAATATGCAATATTGTTTAAGTCATTAATTTTTAAATGTTTTTTCTGCATATACTGAGATGACTTTATTGTTTTTTTCTTTTAATCAGCTAATGTGGTAATAGGTAAAATATAGACATAGATAAAAATAATGTATTTTTCTAAACTTAATTCATATTTATATTCTTGGACTAAGCCCAGTGAGTCAAAATTATTATTGTTTTTCAATAATTAAAATTTCTTTGGCTATATTTAGGATGCTTTTATCAGTATTTATTAAGTGAGATTAGCATTTTATTCTTATTTTTAAATCAAAGTAGTACCTAGTTTTGCTATCAGAGAAATACCAGTCATATAACATATATTTTGGAGTGGGTAATTCTTCACCTTTTTCTATTTTAAGGTAAAATTCCCATGTGGCAGGAACCTTTTCCTTCAACAGTCGTGAGATGTCACTTGTAAAACTGTTTATCATCCTTCCTCTGATCCCATGGGCATATTTTTATATTCCTGATTGATTGTCTTCAATGTTTTTAAGTCTTTCTGGGGTTGTCCTAGCCTGTTTGGTCCGCTGTACCAGAATACCATAGCCTGGGTAGTTTATAATAAACAAAAGAAATGTATTTCCCCCAGTTCTGGAAGCTGGAAGCCCAAGATCAAGGCACCAGCATGGGCACATTCTGGTCAAGGGCCTCTTCCTTGTTCACAGGTGACACCTGGCTGTGCCCTCACATGAGCAAGAGGCCAGAGATGTCTCTGGGCCTTTTTTTGTAATAGCACTAATCCCACTCGTGAGGACTCCACTCTCACCGCTTCAGCATCGCCCGAAGGCTTCACCTAATGCCGTTCGTTTGAGTGTTAGGATTTCAATATACTGTGTGGATTTGGGGAGGTATGGGGGTCCCATAATTTAGATCGTGGCTGGGATTCTGTGATTTTTTTTTCCTTTTGAGTCAGTTTTACCAATATATTTAACTAGAATAGGATTTGTTTTTATCTAACTTTTCTAATTTACTGGAAAAATTTGCTCATAGTATTTTGTTTTTTGTATTGCATCTATATCTGTAGCTAGGGCCATTTTTTCATTCCTATTATTTACGAGTTCTCTCATCAGTCTTTTCAAAGCTTTAGCTACTTTATTAGTTTTTCTAAAGAATGAATTTCTAGTTTGCTCATCCTCTCTAGTATATTTTTGTTTCCAATCTCGTTATTTTCACTGTTACATTTATTATGTACTAACTGTGGTGACTTTGCTGTGCCTCCTTTTCTTCCTGGGACTAGGGAGCAAAGGTTGAGAGGAGGAAGAAGAAAATGTACTATTTTTGAAATGAAACTAAGCCCAGAAGAATTGGGACTGGCACTTCCTTTCATAAGTGCTAGACTCAAGTTGTTCTCTAGAGGAAAAGTTTTGAAACTCTTCGAGCTCTCTGCAAAGCCCTAGAAGGTATGATCTATTGAGGAGAACATCTTCAGAGAATATTCATGTTTTTGTTGCATCATGAATTTCTGTGAAACTTAGAGGCAGAGGAAAAGGATTTTCTTTTTTTATTTTATGGTGTGATTCACTGCAGAGCTCATAATGCTGTGTTACAGCATTGCAGTCAAGGAAGAAGGCAATAAGAAAGCAGTGACTATATAATTTATTTCTAAATCACAATCCATGGGCTGAGCTCTTTTAGTATCTGGCATTTTGCCTAGCTGATGAACTCCTACCTGCATGTAGCCCATCACCCACACACAAATGGCAGGGCTTCCCTCCCTCAATTATCTGCAATTGCCCCAGTGGTCTGGAAGTATTGGGAAGAGTTGGTTCATATATGTCTACATTGTCACTCACCAACATGTCGCTTTGGTAATTCAGTTTCTGATGTCCTCTGAGCTGACTTTGGGCTGATTCTTGCATCCCTCAATGTAATGGAATTTATTTTTAAATCAAGAAGCTCCTAGTTTAATGTGTGCAAATAAGTCAACCAACAATTATGGTGCATTCCAAGAAATGGCACATTAGAAATAGGCAAAGGTTGCCTTGAGATTAGAGGTAGAAAAAGAATCCCTCATTCTGTCTTCAGGAGTTATAACCACATTCCTGGAGGAAGAATTGAAGTTTAGGTGATCAAGCTCATGGAATCTCTTTCAAAATGGATGTGGCTGGGTAAGGAGGTAATTCCAGACAGGTGATGGGAGTGGTGGGCTGTACAGAGGCAGTGAGGCCAGGCCCACCGAAGAGCCTCTGTTCCCACCAACGCACTCTAGAAATCAGAAAGGCAGGAGGAGAGGGGAGGGGTAGCAGTGAAGCATACCTTTCTTAATTGGAATAGCTGGTAGGGCCTTCTAGCACAGAAGAGGCTGACCAACTCCCAGATGTCACCCAAAGGGAGAAAAATGCCATTGACACCACCAGAGCCACTCCAAGAAGAGCCATCTGCTCCCATGTCACCTGACTAGCTTGCCACTTGCTTGAGCTTTCAAATGACATATTTAGAGATAAGATATTCTCTCTCTCTCTCTCTCTCTCTCTCTCTCTCTCTCTCTCTCTGCACTATGCCATTTGCTGACCTACATAGTCATTTCCAGAAAAACATATAAGCTAAGTGAGACTGGGGTGGTTGGGGATTGGGGCCTCCCCTGGTTTGGTCTGTGAAAGCCCGGCCTTAGGACGTGAAAAGAGCATGAAATCCACACTGGGTTACCAGCAGACTCACCCCACTACATGCTTTAGGTACAGCAGAGGGCCTAAACTTCAAAGCTATTGCCATAATAAATATAAGGACACTGTATTAGACTTTCTTACATTAACAACAGCTTATGTAAAGATCATAATCTGGCCCTAGATGCAAGGTTGGTAAATGGGGACCAAGTCCCCATTAATCCACAGTGTTTCTGGGGCAGAAGAGCTGCCCCCAGCAGCCCGAGGCAACCCCATCACGGGAACAACTGAGGTTGCAACGCACTTTCACAGCATCTCATTCACTGATTGCTCAATAAACCAAGTGAGCTGCGTTGTATCAACCCTTTGCGATCGAGGAGTAAATGCTGGGGGAAGTTACATACCTAGCCAAGTTCCTCTGTGTGTAACGTTCAGAACTCATACTCAGGTCTTCGACACCTGAGCCCATGCTGCTTTCCCTGCCCCAAACTGTGTGTGGCTTTGAGTAACTCACAAACTTCTCTTCACCTCAGCTGAGAGGATGGGATTGGGGCAGGAAGTCTGGTCCTTTAAAGTCTGTCATGATGGAGTGGGGCGTCAGTCAGGGAGCCTAGTGCGAGTCCAGAGAGAGGGCAGGGTTGGCAGTTAGAAGAGCTCAGGCCGGGCAGATCAGCTGAGCTTGTAGCCCTTGTATTCCTTCTCTGAGGCCAGAGTCGGGGCAGGTGGGATGCACGGGTGGGGATGAAGTGGCCTCAGATGGCAGAGTACAGAACTAGGGAGAGGGCAGGTAGTTACAGCAGAACTCTGCTTTTTGTACCTCAGTGTAACATTTATTCTCATGCTGTTTGGTGAGCTTGAGAAAACTGTTTTACTTCATTATATCTCTAGCTCTGAAATTACCTGGATATGTGAGTGCCTGTTCTGTGAGGAGGTGGAGATGGTCCTTATCCTCGAGGCACTTACTTTAGAAGGGAATTAATGGATTTAAAAGGACCCTGTATAAGACAGAATGTTGACAGAAGTTTTAAGGTACTTGTTTTTGTTTTTGAAAACACAGAAGAGGGAGATATTTTAGATGATGAGCACTGAAGATTTTTTAATGGACCTGGTATTTCGGCCGACCTTTGTTAGGCAGTAGGATTGTGATGGGCAGGGCTGGGGACAGGCTGAGAGCAAACTCAGAGCCTGGAAGGGCTAGGTGTATATAGTTTGCTGCCTGTGTGAGGTGAGTGATGGCAGGTGAGGTCTGCGGCCAGGTCATGGAGGGTCTTAATGTGTCAGGATAAGGAATTTGGATGTAACCATAAGGGCAACAGAGGCACTTTGGATGTTTTCCAGAAGGGAAATGGTATGAGGAGAAAATAATTCATGATCAGTGATGGTGATACTCTTTCAGAGAAGACCCAGTGATTTAGAACATAAGACAGGTAATCAATACATTCAAGTCATATGTAACAGGTGATGGCTAATTTTATGTGTCAACTTAGCTAGGCTATAATGCCCAGCTGTTTGGTCAAGCATGAGATGTTGCAGTGAAGGTATTTTTAAAATGTGATTAACATATTCAATTGTAGCAAAGCAGATTGCCCTCCATAGTGTGGGTGGGCCTCATCTAATCAGTGGAAGACCTTAAGAGTAAAGACTGAGGTTTCCTGAAGGAGAAGGAATTCTGCCTCAAGACTGCAGCATAGAAACTTGCCTGAATTTCTAGACTGCTGGCCTGCCCCACAAATTGTGTAAGCAAGTTCCTTAAAATAAGTGTTGGCAAAGGCAGTCCAGGGTACCCAGCCTTTCAACCCCAATTTGGCCACATACAATAAAGAGCCCACATAGCCTATGCCTGGTTTACCATCTTTATGGAAATCTTTCCCTGCCTCAGGCTCAGTGAGTGGTCCTTTGTTCTGCATAAGCATGTACATCAGTAGCCCTCAGGCACACACCCTGCCTTCAGTATTTCAGACTGCACAGGGGAGGGGCTGGGTCCCTCTGCGGAGGCAGGAAAAAGGTTCTTATAGGCCAATTGTTCTACATCAATTGTGGTGGGGGAGGATCTGCTAGCCATGAGGGACTGATGCAAACTATTGGAGCTAATCTTGCTCTGTCTCTTTTCTATGTGAGTAAAGACTTGTTCCATCCAGTGATTGGCTGCATTGTGTTTTCCTTGGCCACTCCATTACCAAGATGTTGTGGGCATAAGTGTCTGGAGTCCTCCCCTGGGATCCGTAACTTGTACACAGTTTTCAGCTTGACAATCTCTCTCTCCATATACAAATATAGATAGATAGGTAGAGGTATGGAGAGATAAGTATGCATTTATACAGTGGTACCTTAGTACTCATTGTTAATTCATTCCAGAACTCATGATGAGTTCCAAAACTGACAAGGAGCAAGCAAGGGACAAGTGATGAAGTGTTTTCTCTTTTGGGGAGGTGTCATGACTCATACAAGTTTTAGCAAGTGTGATGAGTTGCAAGCAAGCACTGAGCGCTGAAACATTTCTTTTTTTCTCATCAAATGCAGTGAGTATAGAGTTTGACAAGTTCTGAAGCCGATGTGTACTGAGGTATGACTGTGTGTGTTTATGAATACATACTTACCTATTTCTATCTACCTGTCTGTATATCCCCTATTGGTTCTATTTCTCTGAAAAACCCTAATACATACCCCAAATATTTCCAAAGGTATTTTCAGATGACTAAGCACCCACATTCAACACAATCTAGCTTTACATTTTATAAGTTTAAGTGATTTTTTTAGGGCAGTGAATATACCTTCCATGGATTTTTGACCACGTCCCTTATCTCCTCCCTCTCTATCACTTACTGCCCCAGGTCATTTTGCCCCTGTCCCTCCGATGATTCCTAAAGCAGATACATTGAAAGAATAGAAATGGTGGGCTCGGCAGAGACTGGCCTCTGGAATCCGGGAGTAAGGTTGGTCTGCAGTCGGCACTAACAGGTGTCAACGCCACCCACACCGCTGCTCCCTCTGCCTTAGACTTAGATATCACGTGTGGGTATGAATGAGGCGGCATCGCGGAAGGAAACAGAGGGCTTGGGAGTACAATGTGATTGAACCAGGAAACGCAGAGATCTTGAAGCTGAGAGAAAGCTTTGGCGATGGCAACAGGGAGGGAGAGGAAGGGATGCGACACGTCCTCGGAGGCTGACAAATCAGGGCCCTAACGAGGACGGACTGCCGGCCTCTGACACGGCACTGCCCTTGCACACAGGCGCTCTGGGTGAGGCTTGTCCGTGGCCTGCAAGACCTGATTCCGCCTTTTGGAGCCCGATTTTCTTGTCTGTTACAGGACAAGGTTGGGCCACATGATCTCTAAATTCTTTTCCAGTTCTGGTCTTCTATGAGTCTATAATTTGTTTTGTCAATTCAGCTCTGTGATTTGAAAGATAATGAGATGATATTCCAATGGATTTGGATGCTTATTTAGTAAATTAAAATAGTCATGTTTGGGTATGCAAGTCCGTCTTTGTGGGCTCTGTTTACTGTGGACAGTTCCCCTCCCAGATCACTTCCAAGCATACTTACCAAGTCACCGGACGAGGCCCACTCATCCATTCTTCAGCTCATCGCGAAGCGGCCTCTGAGGTTGGCGCGGTGACTGTTGGGAACGGGGTTCCCTGCCCTGAACTAGTAAGGAAAATAGCTTTCAAAGGCTATAAATAATACATAATAGAAATTTAGACAATACAGAACAGTATAAACAAAAAAGAAAAATGGCTAAAATCCCACCACTCAAAAAATAAAACATTATAATAATTCATCTTACATTTAAAAGAGAGTTATTGGCATAAAAAGATTAGAATATTTGCTGTCTTAACCTCGAGTTGTACCATTCATGTCTAAAAAGGCTGAAAACGTGAAAATGGACATAATGGAGAATTCTGACTCTCCAAAGAGGCTGTGCAAAACTGTAAATGAAACAAATGACCAAAGCTATGGTGCCCTCATTTCACAGGTGTTAATAATTTGTCAAGTGGGTTCTATTTAACAGAAACTTCAGAAAATAACGCCACTTTCTAGCCAATTTTGAGACCAATAACTCAGAGTTTAAAGAAGAATTTAATTGTTGGATTGTTCTTAATTTCAGTGTCTCCAGTTATATTTTGTTTGCTTTTTTCTTTTGTTGATTAGGTTCCAGTTAAAGGTGAGATCATATAGTATCTGTCCCTCACTGCCTGGCCTATTTCACTGAGGGTAGTGCTCTCCCGGAGAAGGTTTTCAGGAACTATTGTCAAGGACACGTGACAAAACCCAGGGGGAGGGTGGAAGCAAGGGAGGAGGCGGGTTTGGCTGGGGTGGGGGGGAAGGGTGGGGGGAAAATGCAGACAACTGTAACTGAACAACGATAAAGTAATTTTTAAAAAATATTTGTTTTTAAAAAAGAAGAATTTAATTGAACATTTTAAGTGTTGAGTTCAAGAGTTCTTTATGTACCAAAAATTATGTGTTACAACTTTTGAAACTGGAAATGAAGACCTCATAAAGTATCCTTGAGACTCAGTCCTGTGACCAGAGGAGCACAAACAGTAACCAAGTGACAAACACCACTTTTAACAATTTGACAGTCAGACAGTGCACTGCTGAATGCCGGTGGCAGGAAACGTAACCAGAGGAAGCCACGGCAGCGCCAGCTTCCAAAGTGTGGCAACTCCGTGTGTGCCGAGCAAGCGGCAGACATGCAAATGGAGGTAACATCTCATTGTACGTCTGCCTTGCAAATGGATTCATCTGCAGACATGGCTAGACTTGCTTTTTTACCTGCATTCATCGCGTCTCAGCATTTAAAAACACAAAGAAGAGGTTCTTCTATGTGACTGTTCAGCAACAGCCATAGTGGCACTGAAATATTCAGTGTTGAAGAACTTTTTTGAATCTTATGGTTTATCCTTGTGACAAGCATGTTGACATTTTACTGAAGGTCCAAAAGCAACAGTGGGTAGAACCACTGGTGCCTTTAATACAGATTTAGGTGACTGCCTGGCACCAGCGATGGTATTCTTCAACATCACATGTGCCCAGGAAAAAAAAGCCAATTTCACTTAAGAATGCAGACACATTTTGTGTGAGAAAATGGTAAGTATACAGAAAACATTTCTATTGTGTAGTGAAGGAAAACAGTTTGAAGAAAAAACACTTAAATTACGAGCTGAGCTAGCTGCTTAATGTCTAGAAGACCACGTATAAGCAACATACAAATATCAAGTGACAGGCAAACTATGGTTATTCAGACAGGTTTATTTTGCAGACATATTCTGGAAAATTAACAAAGTAACCTGTCACTGCCAGGTCTGACATTTTTTTCTAATTTTGCTAATCCTGTATTTATTTAATTCACCATTTTTGCTAAGTTTCAGCCTTGAAGAAACTAGAATCTTCAGAAACTTGTATCTTCTAAGGTGAGTTTGATTGCTTCTCGATACCTAATGATGTTTTTGATGAGATCAATGCAGATATTAATAATTGTGATTTTTTTGAGACTGTGTAACTTTTGACATCAATCTTTGGAAAATCTGCACAACTTATTGAACTAATATTTGCCAATACGTGATCTGATGAAAACATGCATGAATAAAAGATGCATTTAAAGTGCAATATATACCAGTGGATTTTCCTGTTACAGAGTACTGAAAGTTCATCGACATTACTTCAAATTCAAGAAACTAACACTGTTGAATTTGCATATTGTATTAAAGAAGGCAGTCCACAGTTACTGAAAGGCCCCGTAAATGCTGTTCTCATGTGAAGAAAAGGGAACACTTGTGCCCTGTTTGTGGGCATGTGAATTGGTGCAGCTGCTGTCGAAAACAGCATGTTTCTCAAAACATTAAAAATAGAACTAGCCTGTGATCTAGCAACCCACTTCTGAGTATATGTCCAAAGGAAATGAAAACAGGAGCTCAAAGAGATATCCACACTCCCGTGTTTACTGCAGCTTTATTCACAGCAGCCCAGATATGGAAACAATCTAGGGTCCACCAATGTGTATATACGTAGAGGGGGTGCACATCGATGTGTGTATACACATGTATATGTATACGATCATTATTCAGTCATGAGAAAGAAGGGAATCCTGCCATTTGCAAAAACATGGATGGACCTTGAGGACATTATGCTAAGTAAGAAAGAAAAGGCCGCACGGAGAAAGATAGATACTGCAATGTATCACTTATCTGCGGGACCTAAATAAAAAGTCAACTCAGAGAAGCAGAGAGTAGAAGAGCAGTCGCCAGCGGCTGGGGGTGGAGGGAATAGGGAGGGGGTGGCAAGTGGGACAAACTTTCAGCCTTAAGATGTT
>PVKM010047864.1:0-11354 GCA_004027735.1 Carollia perspicillata
CCTTAATAAGTGGAAAGAGACAAAAACAATAAAAACTGTAGTCCAGAGTGGTGATAAATAAGTACTGAGGAGGAAATAGGGCTGAAAGAGCAATACTGTGAGAGGCACAGTCGATTTGGGGCTCAGCTCTTAGAAGAGTGGAGTTGCCATTTACTGGTCTGGGAATACTAGAGGAAGAGCGGGTTTGCGGAGAAAAGAGGGTTCCGTTTTGGCCTTGTTCATGTCGAGTTGCCTAATAGATACCCAAGTGGAGATATTGGATAGGCGTTGGATATGTAAGTCTAGAATTCAGGGGAGAAATTGGGACTGGACATACCACTTGTATGCTGATGACTCCCAATTTTTGATTTAAAGCTGTGAGACTAGGTAGAGATGCAGAGAGTAAATGTAGATAGAGAAGAGGACCAGCATTGAAGCCCTGGGTGTCCCCTGTAGAAAAGACAAGTGTAGGGATGTCGTCCAGCTTCAGAGGGAAAATGGCTTCCGAACTCTGGCATAGCAGGAGATTCAAGGACAGTTATGGAAAGCCAAGTGCTGTTGGTGAACTGATAAGGACTGAGAATAGCCAGATTTGGTAATGTGGGGGTCATTGGTGACTTTGATAAGAACACTTTTGGTTCGAGACAGTAGGAGGGGAATTGACGACACGTAGTATAGATGGTCCTAGTGATTTTTTTTCAAGGATTGCTAAGAGGAAAAGCGGAGTAATAGGGCCCTGACTGGAAAGGCATGGGTGTTAGAATCCTTCTTGTGTTTAGGTGGGTTGTAATTACAGCATGCTTGTAAGCTGATGAGATACAGAGAGGCAAACTGATAATTAGGGAGAGAGAACGGACAGTTGCAGGGGTGAATTCCTTGAACAGGTGAGAGAGAAGGGGGTCTAGGACATAAATGCATATGTCGACCTCAGGCTGGATTAGCACATGGACAATTCATCATAGGGACGCAAATGCTGGCGCAGCGGTGGTTTTGGGGTGGAAGTGAGTGGAAGTCCTCTTCTGATTACGTCTGTGCTGTCAGCTAAAGAGGAAGGAAGTCTGTCAGCTGAAAATGAAGAGTGAGGGAGGTGCTGGAAGTCCCAGGAGAGAGAAGATGCAGCATTCATACAGGAGAGTGGGGGGAAATGAGCTGGTAAGGAAATGTTTTAGGACTGCCAGGCAGCACCAAAAGTACCCGTTTGGTGTTTGTTGTCATAAATTTAAGATGAAACTCAGCATGGTTGTATGCTTCTCCTTCGGTTGTGTTGAGCCCCTTGGGTGTGGACATTGTGGGAGGGAGGAGCTGAGGGGTAGGATAGAGGGCCTCCTTAGAAGACAGGAGTAAAGGAGCTGAGCTGGAAGGGGAGTGAAAAGAATATCTGTGCATGTCGAGATTGTCATGAATTCAGGCGGGAACGGTAACAGCAAAAGAGACAACGATCCAGAATCCGAAATCTTTAGGGTAAGGCGAGGACTGAAAGACCCAGAGGTTTGTAGATGTCTGATGTCTGTAACAAGGAGGGACAGCGGGTGGTTATTGATGGCATGGAGAAATCATGCAAAATAAAATCTCTCAAAACCAAAGGACACGAGTTTCTAAATTAAATGTACTCCCCAAGAATCCAGCACAATTAATTTAAAAATAGCCATGCCAAGGCACATCAACGTGAAAATTTTGAGTACTGTAAAGACAACCGAATATCTACAAATCACATGCATAGGGTCAAGAATTATAGGATTGTTTGGAAACTATAAGATAATGGAGCAAGCGGTGCCTTCTGAAGGGACACGAGTTCCCACCCAGAATTCTGGATTCAGCCGAACTCTCAGGCAGGCTTGAGGGAAGGATAAAGACGGTTCACACGTGTCGACTCTCAAAGTTTGACCTTCCATACAAGCTTTATTGAGAAGCCCTTGGAGGTTGTGTTCTAGCAAAACAATATGATTAAGGGTTTCCTGTGCGGGAGCCCCTCTATTCCATGTACAAGTCGGATTTCTTACTTGTAAAGGGACTCATAAGGAAGGACCTTCTTTGCTACCCTTGGAAATTACCAAAGGGATGGGACCATTTTCCGTTGCCATTTCCCACAGTGCTTTGCCCTCGTGCTTAGGTTAGTGTCTGGCATATAGTCAGCACTCAACTAAATATTACTTATTGAAGGGATAGAGAATAATTGCATGTGAAGCTATGGGCTATGTGAAACTTCATGGAAGTTCAGAGAAGACAGAATCACAGTTGTGAGCTAAATGATGAGAAGGTGGTTCACGATAGTGACATTCTGCGGAGATGACGTGAGTAAAGCCTCGCAAGGGCAGGTTATCTCTTCAGGGGAGGTTTATTGACCAGTTGCCAATGCCCATGTTTCTCTTGGGTTTTTATTGATGCAATACAGATGGTCCTTGCCTTAAGAAAACTCAAGAAGCAAAGCAAGACTGTGACCTTGTATGTCTGAAAATGGGAAGTTTCACCTCCAGCATACTTGCTCACATGCTGGCCAGGGAGGCTTGGTGTGGTGCCCAGAGAAGGAACAAGTGATTGCTGAGCTAAGCGTTTATGGCCTTGCGTCTGGACCAGGGGTCTGAGTATCTGCTTTTCACTTGTGAGGGCAAGTAATTGTGGATGCTTTCTGAATGAAGACTTTGAGACGGACTTTACAAAGAGCAGATTGTGTGGGGAAATGCTAAGAAAGCTGGAGAAGAGGAAGAAAATGGAAAATAAGATGCTCCACTAGAATATAGTGAACAGACTTCCAGATAACATCTTCCATTTGTGGTGAGTAGCACTTTCTGAAGCAAGCTCTCGAATTTAACTTGTAGAGTGTCTTGTGTACCCCGATTTGTGAAATATGTGTAAGCATGAATTGCAGTTGGGTACAAGTTTTAACCATTTTAGACGAGGCGGCCTATCAGTTAGGAGCTACATTTGGCAGCTGGTAGAAGACTCTTAGCAATATTGACTGCACTTTGGGGTGTATTCTCTCTTGCAAAGATGTCTGGAGGAGGGCAGGCTAGTTCTGGTATGAAGTCATCAGGGACCCAGGCCTCTTCTGTGTATGGATGTTGCCGTCTGGAACGTCTGAATTCCGTTTCTCTGGAGCTTCCTGGTCACAAAATGGCTGTAGGCCCTCCAGCTGGGCCGTCTTGTGGACAGGACAGGCGAGAGAAGGAAAGATAAAGGACAGCTCCCAGGTGAGTCAGTTCCTTTCCTTCCGAGAGCTTCTTAGGAACCGCCTACCTAATGGCTACTGCATGACTCATTGGTCAGCTCTAGAACTAGTGGGAGTTTAGCAAGTTGTTTGAAAAGTGTAATGGACTCAAGATGACAATCAAAATGGGAACAAAAACTATAAAATACCAACGAATCAACCTAATAAGGAAAATGGAAGACCTCTCTAAGTAAAAATGTAAGCCCTGGCTGGTGTGGCTCAGTGGATTGAGCACTGGCCTTCTGGGCAAAGGGTCGAGGTCTGATTCTGAGTCCAGGGCATATGACTGGGTCGCAGGCCAGATCCCCAGTAGGGGGCATGGGAGAGGCAACCACATGTTGATATTTCTTTCCCTCTCTTTTTCCCCCCCAAAAAAATAAATAAATAAAATCTTTTTAAAAAATTAAAAAATAAATAAAAATAAAAATATAAAACTTGACAGAAGGATATAGAACAGAGAGGAATGAATGGAGAGATATGTCATGTTACTGAGTGGGGCGCTTAGTATTGTCCACACTCAGTATGATCACAAAACAAAATCTCAGTGGGAATTTTTATGGATCTTAAGCTGATTTTGTACTTTATCCTTAAAAGCACATATTCAATAAAAGCCATGGGATCTTTGAAACAATGATAAGAAGGATTTACCCTAGCAGATACTAAAAATAATCCAAATACTAGAAAGTTCAAGAGATAACATACTTCAAAGTTCTGATTATTTTTAAGTGTACTGTTTCTGTGAGAATAGATAAATGGATCAATTAGAGATAGAAAAGAGCCAGCTATTTAACATATGCTAAAAGGGGCATTCTGGCCCTAGGTGGTGTGGCTCTGTGGATTGAGCACCAGCCTACAAACCGAAAGGTCACTGGTTTGATTCCCAGTCAGGGCACATGCCCGGGTTAAGGCCTGGTCCCTAGTAGGAGACCTGTGAGAAGCAATTGATTGATGTATCTCTCGCACATTCATGTTTCTCTCGCTCTCTTTCTCCTTCCCTTCCTCTCTCTCTAAAAGTAAATAAATAAAATCTTTAAACAAAGGGGGGGCATTCCATATCAGAGTATTAAATGGATCAATATATGGTCTTTGGACAGTCATATTTTTGGGGGAAAATATAGTCAGATTTTTGCTTCACAAAGGTAAAAAGCAAATTCCAGAGGAGCAAAGAGCTAAGTGATTAAAATACACACACGTGTATTTTATGTGTTAAATTAATGAAATATTGGCAGTTTTAAAAGAGATTTTATTTATTTTTAGAGAAAGGGGAAGGGAGGGAGAAAGACAGGGAGAGAAACATCAATGTGAGAGAGAAACATTGATTGGTTGTCTCTCATACATGCCCTGACTGAGGATCAAACCCACAACCCAGGCATGTGGTGGGAGTTTAACTGGCAACCTTTCATCATTGCTGAACAATGCCCAACCAAATGAGCCACACATTCAGGGCGTTGGCATTTTAGTATTATACTTTTATAATACTAAGTGAGAAAGACACAAAAGGAAGACAAAAAAACCCCTAAGCTTAAGTGTAAAATTAAAACAGCCTTAACTATATAAAACTTTTAAAATTCTGCCTGAAAAAGATATCATAGCATAGTCTAGAAGTTTGAAGCAAATATTTGCAACGTATAGCCAAAACAACTTTTAAAATGTGATGGAATATGCAAATTACTCGGGGACAAAATCAAATAAATGACCAAGTAGAAAATGGGCAAAGGGTGTGAATATGCATTCATAGAAAAATATAGATGATTAATAAACATTTGACAACCTCCGTAGTGATTAGGGAGAATATAATTTATAACATCGAAAATTCTAACCACTAGATTACCATTAATTGAAGAGTAATGACACGGTTTAGAAAGTTGTGGGGAATAGGTGCTCTGAAAAATTGTAGGTGGATGTTTTGAGAAAACAATTTGGCAAGATCTATCAAAATTTTAAATGCAGGTACCTCTTAACCTGTCAGTGCTACTTGTAAGTCGTTACCTTCCAGAAACTTTTTGTACTTGTGTCAGAGATGATTGTGTAAGGTTGCCCACTGAGGCATTGTTTGTTATTGCAAAGTAATACAATTCCAAATGTTTAGTCCTGTTAGCTGGTAAGTAAAAACAAAAGAAGCCCTGACCATGGTGGCATAGTTGGTTGGGCGTCATCCTACAAGGTGAAGGTCTCAGGCTCAATGTCCAGTCAGGACACGTTCCTGGGTTGCAGGCCCCTTCCAGGTCCCCCAGTCGGGGCGTGTGTGAGAGATGCTTCTCTCTCACACTGATGTTTCTCTCTCTCTCTCTCTCTCTCTCTCTCTCTCTTGCTCCCTTCCCCTCGCTCTAAAAATAAATAAAATCTTTATTTTAAAAAAAGAATACAGTACAGTAGTAAGCAGTTCATCACCAAACCATTATTATGTGAAATGTTAAAATGACTTATTTAAGAAAAAGAGATCAAAACTATGAAAATAAAATGGCAACACATACATATCTATCAACAATTAAGTCTAAAAAACAAATTAAGCAAACAAGAAGAACAGAGACAGAACCATGGATACAAAGAGTGGTTTTGATGGTTCCCAGATGGGAAGGGATTAAGAAGTGCAAATAGGTAGTTACAGAATAGCCACGGGGCTGTAAAGTGCAGTATTGGAAATGGAGTAGCCCAAGAACCCATGGACACAACAATGGTGTGGCGATTGCCTGAGGGAATGGGGGATGTTGGGTGGAGGAGGGCAAAGGGGGAAAGATTGGGACAACTGTGGTAGCATAATCAATAAAATACAATACAGTAGTTTTTAAAATGAGGTTAAGTTCTAAGCACTAACATGGAAAGGTCTTATGGTATAACAGTAGGTGAAAAGGGCCTGTTTCAAAACAGTTGCATACCTCACCATTATGATTTTGTATAAAAACAACCTCCCCCAAAAAGAAATTCACACTAAGTATATATTTTCCTGAGAGTTGCACCAGATTGTTCACAGCAGTTCTCTATGATAAGATGAAATCAGATTGGTATGAAAATTCCAAACAGAGCATACATATAAGGAGAATGCATTTGTGTTTTAATTATTTAGCTTTGAATGTCAAAAGGTTAGCATAAAATTATGGAGCAAAATCAGGCAAACATAAAATTTTCAATTTGAAATACAAACAAGAAAATAAACTTGGCTGTGTATACAGTGATTGCGATAAAAACAGTGAGCAGCAGGCCGTTACATTATAAATCAGAAGATGGGAAGACAGAGGTGATGGTTTAGAGTGTAAATACATCGTATCTGTGACTGACTTCATTGCCAGGAAATCAGGGAGGTGAGGTGTATCCGAAAGAACAGGCTGGGAGTCGGGGTACCTGGTCGCTCAGGTTCTTTCTGGTGCTGTTAATCTTTCCTCGGCCTTGTGATCTTGGGCAAAGTGCTGTTTTTTAGGTTTTGGTTTCTTCATCTTGTGGTCTGTCTGCATCCCGAGTCTGAATTCAAGGAAAGGTAGAAATAAAGAATAGTATACAAGCAGCGTATTTAACTTCCCCCGCACTATTGTGTCTGCTGAGTCTGCTGGTAACCTAAAGGAGGAACTTGGCAGTGTCATGGGTGACCAGAGGCCATCTGCCCAGGATGTGCCAGCTGTGCTCAGGTAGACCTGGGAGTCGCGGGGCAGTGCTATTGCTGGGTGGGCTCGGTGTACGTGTGCAAGTTTCCGTCTAAGAAAAAGTCTGGGTGAATACACAATGGTGACCTCTGAGAGTGAGGAACAATGAAAACTTCAGTTTTATTTGTATTCTTCTTTCCTCAAAAATTATAACAAATATTTTATATGCATAGTTGAAAAATGCACTAATGTAGGTTAAAGGACATGTGCCACAATGTTAATGGTGGTTAATTCTGGATGATGGGACTATGGGCGATCGTAGTTTTCTTCGTATGTACTTACCAGGTCTTTTTTAAAGTAGGCAAATATTTCAGTAAGTGACAAGTTTAATGGTTCGGTGACAAATAATAGACTGTGTCTGGTTAAAAATTAAAATTGGGAAGCAAGAAAATGTCAGAGGAAAAGGAGAACTGAATTTAGCTTTATCCGTTGGTCAAGAAAGTAAGAAATACCAGTTATAATGTGTCACTCTTCCAGAGGAAGACGTTGTATGTGCTTCCACTATATTTGGCCAGGATACTTGTAGAGAAGAAACTCTTTTTGTTTCCGTGCTCAGTGTTGTCTTGGCTCTCCGCAGCAGAAGTGGAGGAGCTGCTTGTTTCCTGGTCACAAGATCTATTTATGTTTTGTCCCTGGCTTCTTGTTAAGTTTGAAAACCAAAGAGTTCTTGGTAACCTTGGCAGTCAGACAGCCTCCTGTCCAGATGGGTTGGGAAGTGGGCCAAAGGACCAATTTGATGCAATACTGCTAGCACAGAGAATGATTGCGAAGTCAGTCTTGGGTTAGACCTGAAAAACTGGGGAGGAGCAGGTGACCGTTTCCCAGGGAAGGGGGTTTTCTCCCTTTGACATTGACCACCTTGCCGCGTTTGTTCCGCCGCTTCTAAAACCCCGAGTCCCTCCGCACGTTCCACTTCCCTCCTGCCCCAGATTTTTTATTATGAAAATATGCAGACGATACAGAAAAAAGCAAAAAAAATGGTACAATGAATGCTTGTTACACCCACCACTCAGAGTCAGCAGTTTTTGACATTTTGCCGAGTATGCATTATTTTTATTCTTTTCTTTTCCTCACTCTTCTTTTCTCTAAAACCTTTTTTAAGGGAGTTGCACTTCACTCCTAAGTAATTCCTCATTCATCCGCAAAGAAAGCGTACATTGTACTATCAATAATATCATCTCACCTAATAAAGTTAACAGTAATTGCCGAATGTCCTCAGATGCCCAGTCCATATTCAGATTTTCCCAGATGTTTCATGGATGTTACATTTCATACATTGCATTTACATTAAAAGAGTTTTCCCTCTTTGTTCTTTTCATTTTGTATGACATTGACTTTTTATAACTTAAAAACGTGTTTTAATTGTGATAACATACACAGAAAACTTGCCGTTTTAGCCATTTTTAAGTGTACGGTTTAATGGCACTAAGCACACGCACATTGCTGGGCTGCAGTCAGCACCGTCCCTCCGCAGGGCTCCTCACCCTGCAGGACCGAAACAGTGTCTGTCCAAGAACCAGCTCCCGGTCTCTTCCCTCCAGCCCTGACAACTGCCATTCTCCTTTCTGTCTCTGTGAACTTGACTGTTCTAAGAACCTCGTAAAAATGGAATCATACAATATTTGTCCTTCTGTGACTGTCTTATTTCACTTACTATAGTGTCCTCAAGGTTCACCCATATTTTAGCATGTGCCAGAGCTTCCGTCCTTTTCAAGATTGAATCGTATTCCATCGTGGGTGCCGTATACCCCACAGGTAGCGTATCTGTGGAAGGACACGTGCATCACCGCTGTGAACGCGGGAGTACAAACATCTCTTTGACTTCCTGCATTGAATTCTTTTTGGATATATACCCAGAGTGGAATTGCTGTGTCATAATGGTAATTCTATTTTCAATTTTTCAAGGAATCTCCATGCTGTTTTTCAAAGGGGCTGCACTGTTTTACATTCCAACCAAGCGTCCACAAAACTTTCAATTTCTCCCCATCCTTGCTAATACTTATTTTCTCTTTCAGGTTTTTTTTCTCTTTTTTTATAGTAGCCATCTTAATTTTTGTGGGAGTAGTATCTCTTTTAGGTTTTGATTTTCATTCCTGTAATGATTAGTGATGGTGAGCGTGTTTTCATATGCTTAGGCCATTAGAGATATCTTCTTTGGAGAAATAACCTATTCAATTTTGAATAGGTTTTTTGTTTCTGTTGAGTTTTAGGACTTCTTTATATATTCTGGATATTAGCCGCTTATTAGATATATTATTTGCAACTATTTCTTCCCATTCAGTTGGGTTGCCTTTTCATTCTGTTAATTGTGTCCTTTGACGAACATAAGTTTTTAATTTTGATGAAGTCTGATTTATATATTTTTCTTTTGTTGTCTGTGTTTTTGGTGACATAGCCAGGAATCATTGCCAAATCCAGTGTCATGAAGCTTTTCACATATGTTTTCTTGTAAAAGTTTTATGGTTTTAGGTTTACATTTAGGTCTTTATTCTCTTTTAAATTAAACTTTGTTTATGGTGTAAGGTAAGGGTCCAAATGCATTCTTTTACGTATGGATGTACAGTTTTTTCAAAATCATATTTTGAAAAAACTGTCCTTTCTCAGTGAATGGTCTTGGTACCTTTGTCAAAAATCCCCAGCACCCTACTGCTTTGATCGCTGTGGCTTGGTTGTAACTTTTGAAATCAGGGAGTATGTCTTCCAGCTTTGTCCTTTTTAATATTGTTTTGGCTATTCTGGGTTCCTTGAGATTTCATGTGAATTTTAGGATGGATTCTTTGATTTCTGCAAAAACATGGCTGGGATTTTGATAGGGATTGCTGCAGTTGCTTTATGAAGTATTAACAGCTTAACAGTATTAAGTATTCCTGTTCATGAGCACAGGTGTATTTCTGTTATTGCTATCTTTAATTGCATTCAGAAATGTATTAATGGTCCAGTTTCTCTGAATCCTCACCAGCATTTGGTATTGTCATTGTTTGTTATTTTAACTTTTCTAATAGATGTGAGGTAATATGCTATTTTTAATTTGCATTTCCCTAATGGATAATGATGTTGAACCTGTTTTCGTGTCCCATTTCTGAATCATCTTTGAAGAAATGTTTCTTCATGCTTTTTGCCCATTTTCTAATTGGATTATTTTTTCCTGTTGAGTTTTGAGAGTTCTTAAATTATGTGTTCTCCTTTGGCAGATGTGTGATTTGCAAATATGCTCTCCCTCTTTGTAGCTTGTCTTTTTATTCTCTAAGTAGGGTCGTTCACAAAACAGAGTTTAAAAATTTGATGAAGTCTAATTTATTATATTTTTCTCTTATGGATCATATTTTTGGTATCAAGTCTAAGAAGTTCATCAAATCATAGTTCCTAAATATTTGTTTCCTTCTAAAGATTTTATACTTTTACATTTAAAAAACTTAGGTGTGTGATCTATCTTGAATTAATTCTTGTGTAAGATGTTAGGTTTAGGTTGAAGTTCATGTGTTTATCTGTGGATATCCATTTATTGAAAAGACTGTGCTTTCATTGAATTGCTTTTGAACCTTTGTCAAAAATTAGTTGTCTGTATTTGTGTGGGTCTATTTATGGCTACTCTGTAGCCAAGCTACTGTTTCATTGATCTATGTATCTGTCTGTCAACCAGTACCACTCAGTCTTGATTACTTTAGCTGTGTAAGTCTTGACATCAGGTAGAATGATTCCTCCCACTTTGCCCTTTTTTATTTTTCAAAACTGGTTTAGCTATTCTAGTTCCTTTGCCTTTTCACATAAGTTTTAGAGTAATCTTGTCTATAGCTACAAAAAAGAATCTTGCTAGAGTTTTGAGAGGATTTGTGTATACCTGTACATCAATCCGGGGAGAGTGGGCATCTTCACTGTGTTTTATTTTCCAATCCATGGGCATAGTATGTCTCTCCATCTACTTAAATATTTTTGTATTTAATTTATCAGTGTTTTGTAGTGTTTTGTGTATAAGTCTTATACATGTTCTGTTAGATTTTATATTTAAATTATGTTGTACTTTTAATTTTGATTTTCATGTGTTCATTGCTTTTATATAGAAATGTAATTGACTTTTATATGTTGGTTTTATAAACTTGTTTTTTATAGATTCTGTGAGATTGTCTACTTCATTTTCATTCTGGGTGCCTTTTATTTTCTTGCCTTATTGCATTGTCTAGAGCTTCCAGTATTCTGTTAAATAGGGTGGTGAAAGCAGACATCCTTTCTTGTTTCTCATTTTAAAGGAAAAACTTGTGGTCTCACCATTAAGTATAATCCCATGCTTTCCTTTGAAAGTTTTTGTAGAAGTACTTTATCATAGAATTGAGGAAACTTATCTATTCCTAGTTTTCTGAATGTTTTTATTGTGAATAGGTATTACATTTTATCAAATGATTTTTCTGTTTCGGTTATATGGTTAAATGGGATTGTTTTTCTTCTTTAGCCTGCTAGTATGATGGATTACATGATTGATTTACCCATATGAACCACCTTGCATCGCTGGAATAAACCCCTTCTTGTTCGTGGTGTATATA
>PVKM010047865.1:0-11360 GCA_004027735.1 Carollia perspicillata
GTCCCAGCGTCACAGAACAGAGTCGAAGATAGAAGACGTATTTATTGCTGAGACACAATTGATAATTGACTGACACCATTTTGTAACTTGTGGTCAGGATTGAATGAGACAATATATGCAAAGTGCTATCCCTGGCACATGATTGACACAATGAATTCTATCTGAAATAAAAAATCAAATATTTAGCAATTATCTATAATGCAGAGCACCTCTGTAAGTTCTGTGGCTAACACACAAATGAAACATACCGTGGGTATCTGTTGCTGTAAAACAAGCTACATTCAAAATAGAGCAGCTCGTAACAATAATTGTTTTCTAATATCTTGTGAATTTGTGGGTCTGGAATTTGAGTCGTGCTCAGATGGCTGGTTCTTCTGCTCCATATGTTATTTCTCAGGGGCCCTTGATCGTATTCAGTTTACAGCTGGGTTGGTTTGGAAGGACCAAGATGACTTCACTTATTTGCGTGCTACTTCAGCAATGATGGCTGAAAGGCCAAGCTCAGCTGGGCCAGGCTCAGCTGGGCCAGGTTCAGCTGGGCCAAGTTCAGCTGGGCCATTCTCCTTCTTACGCACATTTTCAGGGTCTCCATAGGACCTCTCCAGAGGATAGTCAGGCTTCTTCCATGGCTGCCCAAGGCTCCAGGAGAGCCAGGCTGACAAACCAACATACCATTCTTCCACCAGGTAGTTTCCCTACTTTACAAAACTTTAGCAGTCCCTGCTTCCATGCAATGTGTTGTAAACTTTTATATAGAAGGGCATGGTGCCAGAGAAAGGATGGAGATCATTTTAATAGGCTTTTCTCCACAGAGTGGACACTGCAGTGGCCCAGAAAGCCTTTCCATGAGGGCTTTTTTGGCCCAGCTACTGGGAATGCTGACCACAGGCAGCCTGTAGCTGTCACTGCCTTCAGAGGTGGCCTTGGCTACAAAAACCAGTTCACTAATGGGGGTGATGGTGATAGTATCTGACAACAAGAGAGGCATGAATACAATGCTTAACCTTCAGAAGCTAGGTGGGCATATTATACTAATGAATGTCATGAAAGAGACCTGACCCACAGAAACTTATGGGGATGGTTAGCAGGATATAGAACCCTAGGGACAAAATAGAAAAGTAGCCCGAAAGGTTACCGTTTAATTAGTACCATCAGAATGAATCAGGAAGGGATGATTCAGAAGTTGAGGAAAGTTGCCCAGTAAAAGTCACAGTCCCTTCTACAATGGACATGCTCCAGGATTAGGACACAGAACACACTGACGGAAGGGCCGAGGTCCTCGGGAAGCAGCGCACAGCCATATCGCAGCCAGTGTACACAGCACTGGTTTCCTCCAGCTCTTTCCTGAAGAACTGAATATTCACTAGAGTAAGTAGGTACTGAAGAAAGGGTAATGCCCAAACATTTTAAAGACTTGAACACAGGGTCCATGTTGATATTGTTACTTGGAAACCTAAAGTGTCATCATGACCCCCTTGATAGAATAAGGGAATGCAGGGTGTAAATAATAAATGGAGCCCCGGTTGCTGAGAATTTAGCTAAGTTGTTCCATGGAATCGTTCTCAGCATCCATTTTGTTTGGCCAAGGGGCCTGCAGTGACCTTGAACTGGTACCAGCCCTCAAGCGAGTGCATGCCCTAGGTAGCAGCTTGCAGGGCCACAAGTAAATGTAAGTTCCTTGTGCATTCCCCAGCATTCTTTGTGATCAGTAGTCTCCCTTGCCTCTCAATGCATTTCCCTTATGCACCCCATAGGCAAAAGGCCCCTATGGGGATTCCAAAACCCCACTCTTTTGGTTTGAATTGACCAAGCCAGCCTTAGCCCAAGAACCATAAAGCACTCTACTCATGGACTCTGATGAAGGCACATGACCCAGGTCTCTTACTCTCTGCTTATGCTCAGCCTTGACCTCCCTGTGGGGCCTCTGGAATTGTTATGGGAGAAACTCCCAGAAACTCAGTTCTTCTTGCCAACGCAGAAGAAAAATCACATATCAGTGAATCTACTAGCATGCAAGCAGTGTTTATTGATGATCCGTTCTCATGGAAGAGGACAGCCTGGCGAAGGAGTGGGAGGGGTGAAAGGCACAGGCAAAGTAGGGTAAGGATGGCAAAAGCAAGTGTGGCTGAAGGCTGGAATGGCCTGAGGCTGGGTGGCCAAGGAGCCCAGAGAGAGTCTTTTGTCCTGAGGACTTGTATAGTTAGCAGGATGAGGTGAAGGAGTTACCTGTTGATTGACAGGCAAAGGCAGTACCAGCTTTCCCAGGGGGATGTGACTAACCAAACTTAGGTATGTGGGGGGGGTCTGTTAGCCCAAATCCTTATCTTCCTCCAGACTCCATTTGTGCATCTTGTTGTAAAACATATACGTGACAGGAGGCAGTTAATTAAAGTTGGGGTAGTTACCCAAAGTTATTTATGGGCTCTTTCTGTAAGCATTGGGGACTCCCTGTAAAACAGATAGTGACGCAGTTAACCAAAGCTGTTTCATGGGCCTCTTCCCTTGGGCACTGTGGATCCTGGTCCGCCTTTCAGGCCTCGCACTGAAAGCACCATTTCAAGCTTTCTTTCCCAGATAGTCAAGGCAACACACAGATTTTCAAGGGCTTCCCTCCTCCCAAGTTAGCACAGTGTTTCTTGTGATGTTGGCACACCTGGCAATATTACCGGACCAGGCTAAGGACTGCTGAGTGAGTGGGTGAGACGTGTCTCCCTCCTCCTCCCTGCTGTGGTTTGCTATCCATCCTGCTGAACAGAACCACGTCGTGTACCTCCTCCAGGACTTATGAATACCCAACTTCTCTATTTCAGTTCCCCTTTGGGTCTGTTGTTGAGCTGTGGTTCACCATGCCCCCGCCCTGTGTGCCACTTAATAAGTGTTAATTTGACCAATTCATAACACTGGCAGATGCTGTTTCTTCATTCTCCAAATATATAATAGAATAGGCCTACTTAGCGGTTGGCATAAGTCCCAAAGTTTCCTGGTCTGTGGAGCGAAAGTTACTGTGGTAGCAAAGTCTGAGTGGAAGCCTCTTCCCTCCTGCATTTTTCTCCTAAGCCAAGAGAATAAAATAAAAACATTGTTATTCTAGGGGGATAGCAAAACTTAGTGGCACTCGTATAGCTCTAAAGATACAGGTGTGGTGATACTCATCACATCTCCATTTAATTTACCAGTCTATTTTTTGCATAAACTAGATGAATTTTCTCATTGGCTTTCATTCGTTTGTTTTAAATTAAGTTGTACAAGTTCTTTATATATTCTGAATGCAAGTTTCGTCAGATACTTGAATTGCAATTGTTTTCTCCAGTCTGTGGGACTCTTGTTAGTGCTACAGCAGGGAGTGTTCCCCCCTCTGGAAACAGGGCCATCCAAATCTGCAGAGCCCAGAGGTGCTCCCACTCACATTCTTTGTAATTTGAGGAAAAGGTGCCATTGCAACAGGAGTGGATACATGGGAATCTGAGCTACTTGCTTATGTAGCTTGTTTATTAACTTTGTCTTCTTCATGGTCAGTCCCAAATGTACCATTTTCATCCTATAAGGGATTTTCCCTATCCCTGACTAGCCTTATGAATTGGTGGTTCAGACAGTACCTGGTTTATGAGGGAGAGGTGTGGCTGCATGGTCTCTTGGTGACCAGGGCCAGACACGTCCTTTCTCTACAATGGGATAATCCTCCCCTGTAGATGGCCCAGAGTCCGCGCTGTGATTCTCCCACCGGGGCTTGCCATACACTCATGATGGTTTTTCCCACCTCTATAATATGAATATCATAATGTTTTCACAGCCTGGCTCTCCTGCAGAGGAGGTGTGCCAAGGTCAAATACATGTGAAGGGACGAATAAAGGAAAACTATGTTTTTATTTAATTTTAGGCCTTCTCAGACCCCCTAATTCAACAATGAAAGTGGATCTGATCTACTCCATATCATTAACTCTTCTAAGTACTTATTTCATCTTTATATTATAAGGCTTAAACATTCTATTGAATAAGGTACATTTTCACCTTGTTTTTAAAATAAGGAAGCTGAGGAGGCAAGGTGAAATAAAACAGTTTTTAAAGATACAGTGCTAGTAAAGGGTAGGGTTGGGACTTGAACCCTAGCAGTTGGATGCCTGTGTCTATAAGCATCATGTCTCACAGAAGATGTGGCAAGAGATAGGAAAAATAATAAATGTCAAACAGGGAGAAAGGAATAAAACTTGTCAACCTCTTGGGAGGAAAATCAACATACACCTAGTCCAAAGGGAAATATTCCCTAAGGTCAGGCAAGTTTTCTGTTGAGGGTTGAAGATAGATAATAAACTCAGGAAAAAATCTTGAAACTATACTAAAATGCAATAATGAGAATAGGAGTTCCGGAAATCCAAATAAAGTGTTTGGGAGTCAGCAGGGGTAGCACAGGGGATTGGCTCCAATCAGGAACCCTCAGAAGCAGGATATGAAGAGAGCTAGGGGATGCCGGATGACTGAGAAAGCTTGGCCTCTGGGTGATGAATGATGGAAACATTTTAACGAGACGTGGGAGGAATGGTTCCAGGGAAGTCTAAGAGGAGTAGTCACATGTGAGTGTGGCTCCAGAATCCCTTGTTCAGTGAGGTGGGGGTGGCCATTTGCCTTGAGCCAAATGTGCTGGGAAAAAGCCTGAATATAATATGGGAAAAACCAGCTGCTAGCTCAGGCTGTGCCGGTAGGATAGAAAAAATACAGGTGACACAGTTTGAGAAATATAATATCAAAAGTGCAGAATGCATGGGATATGAAAATTTTGGCTTAAAAATAGAGCTGGTTCAGAGGGAAAACAATGAAAATAGCTGATCTCACTGGTGGCAGGTTTTCATATTCCAATGTTGTCATAGACAGTTAAAGAAAAAAATATTTCTGATGATCAACTCTAAGCGCAAACAAGGTCACGTGGATTTCTTAATAATTCAGGAAGCGCAAGAGAGAACTTGACGAGAGAGAATGGAGAAAATTCCTGACAGGGCTAGAATTCCTTATGTGGGTGAGATAAGAGACCATAGCAACATAGTTTTTTTATTATTAAAACCTAAAGGAGCATCCACAGGAATTGTGAGCTTCTCAGCCATTTGGAATGAACTGATTCAGGAGTGGGAAGCTACAGTGACGTATACTGAGAGACTTGAAGGCTTAGCCCCTCTATCTCCACTGTCCACCTCTCTCCAGAACCAGTTTGGGTTCTTAGAGACAGTGTTTTCCTCAGTCATCTGTAGGCTGGGATCGAGGTTCTTGAGTATCTGAGTCAGTTTGAATTTTTCCTGAAGATCCTTTCTAGATATGATTTGATCTGGAAACCTATGAAATGTACCTTATTTCTCCTCAGTGTCCTCCAGAATGAAGATATATTAAGGCTGATTTGAATCTTTTGAAACTCCATGGACTTGATTTAGGTGCCCTTTATATCTACCCATTAACCATCAAGAGAATGAGAGTAGAAGCTTGGGTTCCTGCTTTTATGGGCTATGATTCTAAAAAGAGCAAGAATCAGCCCTGGCTGGCGTGGCTCAGTAGACTGAGGGCTATCCTGTGGAGGGAAAAGTTGCTGGTTAAATTCCCAGTCAGGGTATATGCCTGGGTTGCGGGCTAGGTCCCCAGTTGGGGGCGTGGAAGAGGCAACTTATCAATATTCCCCTCACACATCCATGTTTCTTTCCCTCTCTTTCTTCCACTTTCTCCCCCCCCCTAAAAATAAATAGATAAAAATTTAAAAAATATTCCATATTAACAAAAAAAAACAAGAATCAAAAAAAAAAAGATTGATTTTGACTTTGAGAAAATAAATGCCCTAGATATATTTCATAGGATTTGATACCTTGTAGGAACTCTGTTCTCCAAGAGTAAAACATGTTCAAAATTATCTCAAATCCCCAAGCACATTTCTTCAGTTTACAGAGATTCAACTTTTCTTAAATTTGGTTTAATATGTGTGTTAGCAGAAAAACATAGGAAACCGAAATGATCTGATTAAAACTGATGAATAACTTTTGTTTGTAATCTGAGGAGGCTGATAGGAAAAGAGATGGATTGAGAGTGAACAACAAGTTAAAAGGATAATTAGGGATAGGAAAAGGAATATGTCATTCAGACCACATTCTCACTAAGGAAAAAACATTGCAAATGTATTTGGAGCATATGTGAAAGAAAAGTAGCCTTAGTAAAATTGAAGAGTGGAATTAAAGAGAAGTTATCAGGAAATGGGGGATTTTACACCACTATTTCGTTTTTGCATTTAATGTAAAGTCAGAGGGAAAAAAGAGCTGCCTAGGGCACAGAGCACATTTCTTAGCACAGCTGTGGAAGAGACCATTGTAAGGAAAAGATTGGAACATCCTCAGGCAAAGCAAGTGTAAGTACCAAATCTAAATAACCCTGATTAATGATTCTTAAACGACAAGAGAATAGGAAGAACAAGGTCATGCTTTGAATTAGTTGCTTTTGCCATATTGCAGAGGCGGGATGAATATGCTACCTCACTGTTGGAAAATGGTAACAATGAGCAAGTTACTCTTAGTTGGCTTCTGAAAGGGAAACATGAAATTGCAGATGGGAAATGTGTTTTTGAATTGTCTAAGGTTAAAAGAAATCTCAAGATGATTTTAAAAAGAGAGAAAGTAGGGGACAGAAGGCGGACATGGAGAAACCTATTGGGATCTTGCTAAAAATCACACAATTTTGTAACTGGAAAATGCCTTAAAACTTACCAACTCTAATTTTCTTGTTTTTCAAACAAAAGAGCAGAGTTCAGGACTCGAAACGGGCTCCTCAGTCTCCCATCTCACTGGCCTCTGGCCACTCTACTAACGTATTTTCTTTTTTATCTCAGGGTTTCTGTAGGTCAGAGTGACAGGGTGTTTTGTTTGAGAACATGCCTAGAAACCACTATTGAAGGGTGGTTTTCCAAAGCCTGGCTCTCAGCACTCCATGCTTCTGCTCTAATCACAGTTAAATTTAAATTTTTAAAATGTAATTAAAATTGAATATACCCCCAAATTCAGTTTCTTGGTGACACTAGGCACAGGGCAGGTGTTCAATGGCCACATGTGGATAGTGGTTACCATATTGGATAGTACAGATGAAGAGCATTCTCATGGTCTCAGAAAGTCCTACTGAAACTGGACAGCGCTGTGCTAGAGGCTGTGGTTATATTCTGTATATGGCTTTAGCTATAATTCTTACTTAAATTTGAGGTGCCTCTTTTATTTTTCATACAGGAGTATTCCCACAAGGAGTTAGCAAATATGAACATTAGTTTTTCCTCAACCATAAAACAAATAACTGGTGATGTTACCCCTATTGACCTCCTCTGTCTCTGTTTCACCTCCCTTATCTGTAAAACAAAATAGATGGCTGCTAACCTCACAGGGCTGCTGAAAGGGCCAAACAGAAAGCTGAAAAATACCTTATTATTACCATTGTAACACAGAGGTCTGGCCAGATCACTGGGAAGAGGGGAAGGACACTCAAGAGGAGTCAGGAAGTGCTGAAGGCAGTAGTTCGAAATTGCAACCAAAACCTCATGACAGGCTTCCTCACCCCTGGGGAAGGGTAAATAACTAATGCAGCTCATAACCCAGCTTGCACAGCGCATGTGTGGGCCGAAAAGGTCACAACACATGTGCATTGTGAAAGTGAGCATGACGACACCCCTCCCTGGGCATAGACCCTGTGCCCCTGCACTTGGCTAAAGCCCTCCTACCCACTCCTGGAACGTGGCCGCAGAAGGAGGGGCAGGCACACTGTGTGGGCTGATGCACATGGTGGACATTAGCCTCAATTGGCTGACAAGTAGACATTGCCACAGTGTGTAGGAGTTGGGGGCAAAAAAATTAACTTGAGAGCACGTGGAGAGACTCACCCTCCTATTTGCGTTCCCCTCACCCTGCCTGGTTGTGGGGGACGCGAGTATTCCCTGGACCAAACAGACACCCAGTCCAGCTCATGGCTCCTGCCTTGTCCTGTTTGCATGGTGGGGAGCAGGTTTGCACAGGGTCTGTGCCTCACGGCATGAGTCCTGGACCACTTCCATTCTCTCGCTCTGAGAGCAGTGCACAGATGTGCAGGTTCCAAGGGTGTGAGCAGCCTTGGGCCCCAGGGTCTTGCAGATGGAGACCCTCACACAACTGGCTACAGTGATGGGGCAGCGCACCCCAGCCCCAGTAGAGGGATGAAGCTGCAGTGGGACAATGGAATTGCCAGCCCCACAAGTGCACACTACAGAGAGAGAGAGAGAGAGAACACACCTGGAGCTGGAGAGATAGAGATCCATTTTCATAACAGCCTTGAACTCCAGCAAGACAACCAGAATGGAAGGGGGTCTCTGAGCATGGATTTGGATTTCATTCTGTTTGGAAACAAGAGGATTTCTGTATTTTGTGGAAGAAATTGACTTGGAGCCAGGGAGCCCTCAATCCCCCAATTTGGGTGCTCTGTTAATAAAACCTTTTTTCTTCCCTACCTGTTATTGAGTTATGCTTGTATATGGCAGCAGGTAGCCTAATCCCACTTTGTTTGGCAATTCCATGAGGATGCTGATTAAAGAAGACGTCATGTTTTAAAACCCGGTTTAAAGAAAACGTAGTCTTGGCTTTTCTTTTCTCCTACTTTCAAAAATATTTGCCACTTTTGAAGCCCTAGTTATTTTTCTGCTGGTTTAAATAATGCTCACAGTGTCTAAACAATGATACAAACCTTGTACATTAACTTTTATCCAAGTAAAACTATATAAACTAATATATTGATTAAGGGTAAGGGCCAAATACAGTTAGAAATTAAGATCTGATTGGAAATTTTGGAGTTGAAACACCAGATTAAATTAAAGTTGAAGAGTCTCTGATCTCACAGCACTATATTAATAACGGCTTATATTTGTTTCTTAAACCAACGATTTTAATTAAATGAAGGCACAGACAAGGATGTTCACTTTTACTTATGCAGGTAATTGGCAATCGAGCCAGCCAATTACCTGCAAAATACTGGAATAGCGAACGCTTGATTCAAAACATTTGAAAACTACTAGAGTCTGGAAAATTGGCATAAAGGTAGCTTTTAGCTAAAACTACAATCAGGTACTTTGAAAGACCCTTTTTTCTTCTTTTCCACTCATCCATCTGACACCTACCATCTGTCAGATCATGCTGGGTCGCCTCTGCCAGCGTTCCGCTCATCTTGAAAGAGAAACAGAACTTTTGAAGTTTTTATTTTTCATGAATTTTCCCCATGGAAATGCATAGTTTTTTTCTTCTTCTTTTACTGGTTTAACATACCTACCTATGGAAGACAAGGAGCTAGCGTCTGTCCACAGGAGTAGTGATTCCCTTCAGCCAACCAGCACACGTGCTTGATGAAGGACATGCCCCATAGTCATGGTCCTGCTCAGGTAGTCTGTACTGGTGCTTTTCAAAGGTTAATATTCATAGGAATCCCCTGGGGGTCTTGTTAAATGCAGATTCGGATTTTATAAGTGTAGGGTGGGACCTCTGATTCTGCACTTCTAACCATCTCCCAGGTGACACTGAGGCTGCTGGTCCATGGACGATATTTTTGTAGTAAGAGCAGAGCATATTGAAACAAGTTTAATCATCTGAAGTGGCTCTACAGGGCAATTATAATAATAAAAACAAAAGCAATGATAATCATATCATTTTTTAGTTTTTTAAAATATCTTTTTGCATGTGTTATCTTACTGTGTAATTAGACAGATGTTATGAATATACATTGCTGTATAACATACTGGCCCAAAGGTTAGTGGCATAAAATAATGACGATGTTTATTTTGTTCACAGACTTGACATCTGAACAGCCTGTCTCATCGCCACAAGACATCACTGGGATCAGCTCAACTGCTGGAGAATGAAGTCTCCTAAAGGTTTGCTCATTCATTTATCTGACGGTTGATGCTAGAAAGTAAATATCACCTCAGCTAGGGCTGTGGCCACACGATGTTTCCCTGTGGCTCTTAACATCACGGCCAAGTTCCAAGGGTGAATATCTCATGAGAACCAGGGGGAAGCTAAATAATCTTTTAACAGTTGAACCAGAAAGTCACATTGGGTCACTGATGTCATAGTTACAGACCTGGCCATATTCAAGGGAGGAGTATATAGACCACTCTCCAAGATGAAAGAGACTATATTACATATTAAAAAGAGCTTGTGCCCTGGGATATATTGACTTTGCCACCTTTGGGAAATGCCATTGCAACAGGTCATGCGACCCAACTTTGCGGATGAAGATGACTGGCAGGCAATAGCGTGATTTCTACTGTAGGATTGAGTTGATATAAATCAGTTTAGGAATCTGTTTAAATGTGTTATTATTTGAATTTTTTAAAAACACAGAGTGGCATACATCAGCATGTGTATGTAGTGTAGCATTAGAGCACGTGGGCCTGGGCCCAAGCTTCATTGTTTCCCAACTCTGTGACTTTTGACTAGTTGCCTAAAATTTATGTTTATTACTTTTGCGTTCCTTGTTAATAAAATGAGGATTTTTCTGTCTTAAATAGTTCTCGGCATGCTTAAATGAAGTAAGATTTGTAAAGCACTAAATCTCCTGCCTAGCTGATAATAAGTGCTTAAGAAGTGATAACCTTTTTTTTGTCACCATTATCATTTCTATTTCTGTTACCATTAAGAAAATAGCAAGGCTTTATTTTCTTTTTCATTAAGGTAAGTGCATTTTTGTTTGTTTTCCCCATGCTCTTTATCCCATTATGAGTGAGCAGTATCACTGCCTTACAAGATTTTGATATTGGTTATGAGCCAGCTATTTCAAAAGGGATGAAAATATGAGAGCTTAACCGCTTTTTAGTAATATTTGATGTATATGGAGCTTGAGAGAAAATGCAGTTTTAGAATTGAGTCCTAAAAGCATATCTCTGCATTCATGCCTTGATTTAGTTTCTTGTTCTTGACAGTGAGAGTTATTATATTATTCCTTTTTTTCTCTTTGTTCTTTATTTTATTTTATACTTATTTTAATTGTTGTTCAAGTACAGTTTTCTGTCTTTTACTCCCATCCCAGCCCACCCCCGCAATGCTCCCCACCTCCCTCCCATTTCCACCCCCCTTAGTTTTTGTCCATGTGTCCTTTGTACTTGTTCCTATAATCCCTTCCCTTTTTCCCCTGAAATTCCCTCCCCTCTCCCCTCTGGTCACTGTCAGCCTGTTCTCTATTTCAGTGTCTTTGGTTATATTTTGCTTGCCAGTTTGTTTAGTTGCTTAGGTTCCTGTTAAAGGTGAGATCAGATGGTATTTGTCTTTCACCACCTGGCTTATTTCACTCAGCATAATGCTTTCCACTTCCATCCATGCTGTTGCAAAGGGTAGGAGCTCCTT
>PVKM010047866.1:0-11350 GCA_004027735.1 Carollia perspicillata
CAGCCCCGGGTGGCAGCGTTCTCGCGATCAGTGGCCCCCTGACCCGATAGACAGATCGATGGCCCGAAGTCCCGCCGGCCCGCCGCGGGGCTGCAGCTAGCACCGGCGGGAGAGAGCGAGGAGGGGCGGGCGCGCAGCGGGCTGGGAGCCGGCGCCGGGTCCTGCGCTCTCAGGTCCTCGGCGTGCAGCGGCGAATCCTCCGCCCCAGCTGGTCGCGGGCCTGGCTTCGATTCCCCGCTCCTCCTGGGACAAACTTGGTATCCTTGCGGAGCTTGCGCTAAAGAGCGCTTCCTCCCCCCGCTCACACCTTCGCTAGTGAAGTAGCTCCTGCGGCTGAGAAAGGAATCGTCTCTGCCGACGGCCCCTCCCGCCCCTGGAAGCGCCGGGAAAGGACGTGTACGGGAGAGGCTTAAGTCCGAGAGGGAGGGGGAGGAGTCTTTGAGAGCACGGGTTTGAGTCCCGGTTTGCCGGGTTTCTTTCGTTCCTTCATTTGGAGCTGTGTTCCTGTTGTTTGTCAGAGGCCGATTCCTCATCTGTAAAACGTGTAATAATTATCACTGCGCCTGTTTCTTAGGGTTAAGGTGAAGAATGAGGTAGACAAAACACGGAACGTGTTTAGCACGGGATCTGGCCCACAGCGGGTCCTGCGCTCAGTGCATGGTTGTAAAATGTGCCCGTCGGGGGACAATGCTTTACCCCAAAAGCCAGGAATTTCACCCAAAAAGGAAAATACCTCTGGGCAGGCGGGGTCTGTATCGCCACCCAAATCATACTGAGTAGACGGACCATGGCTGGTTTCCCACCAATTATTTGTTTCCCTCTGGATAAAACAGTCCCAGTCGAAGGCCAGCTAGGAATCGGGATGCGAAGAATGCTTCCTAAAACTCCTAAAGCACGACTGACCACGCTCCCGTCTGCGCACGGCCCCCACGTGCGCACGCACTCAGGGTTTCATCCCAGACCCCGGGGCCACAGGCCAAGAGGCAGCATGGATGTCTGCTTGTTGGCTTGATGTAATCAACTCTATCGACTTTTTTTTAAATCAAAGAGTGTAGATTCTTTCCCTCCTCTTTGTCCTTGTTGCCTTTGTCCAAACTAGAGTCAGTTTCTGGAGGCACCAAACATCTCAGCCGAGTCTGAAACGCTGAGTAAGAGTTCCCAGGTAAAGAAAGAATCGGTCATTTCAGGTATTGACAGGAGCGCAGCAAGGCTCAGCGGCGTTGCAAGACTCGTTCTGTGGGACGACGCGCAGCCCTAGTGGAGGAACCGAGAGGTCACGGCTGAGGCGCTATGACAGTAGCTCAGCACGTGAACTCACGGGCTACGTGGCTTGATTTTGTTTACTAATGCAGCTTTTCTTTAATCACTACGTTTTCTATAGGTCAAATGGACACACATTTATGAAATAACATAAAACCTGCTGCTTTTTTAAATACTTGATTTCAGAAAAACTAGTGAAAGTAAATTCAGCATTGTTGGTTGTAGATGAAAATTTAAAAGGCAATTTCAAAAAAATAAATACTGTTTTGAAAAGGCAATTTCACACAGATCTGGGTTGCCAGAGGAAGCCCTCATGCTTCTAAACCACTTTGGAGGCCAGAACTGAACAAAAAGTATTGGAATAGATGCTGAACCTTTACATGTCCTGGGAGAGAGGCCGGTCCGCCATTTGGGGCAGGACAAATATTCCCCGTGAGCTAAGTATCTAAGGAAAAGCCGGAGGTCAAAGCAGGTACCCATCAAAAGCAGTGAGGGTCCGAGGAGTGAGCCCCCATGGCAGGCATATGCTGCCTGGGTTTGAATCCTGCTCTATCGCTTATTAGAAAGTTACTGAATTTCTCTATGCCTCCATTCTTCATCTATAAAGTAAGATCATGAAAGGGCCCGCCTCCTAGGGTTGTTGGGAGGATTCAACAAATTGACATGTGAAGAGAACATAGAAGAGTAATCATACATAGCAATTGTTCTATAAATGTTAGATATTTTTTTAATGTATATGAGTTTATTTGAACCAAAACTGATGACAATTGCAGAGAAGCAAGATCTCCAATGTTCCTAGATATTTCCACTTACAAGCCACATGTAAGCTTGGGAGCAGCCACTTTTTTCTTCCACCATTCAACCCCAAGTCTACCCTTTATAGGAAGCTTCCTTTTATTAACCTGAAATGACTATTCATTGCACACAACCCCAATGCACTTCATTTCTCCATCTCAATGTTTTAACAAACTCCTCCAACATTGGCCTAGGGGCAGGTTACATCAACAGAGAGGGACGTTTACTGCAGCAAATCAAGGAGGTGTCTTGTGACGCAATGACTCAGCTAATATACTCAATATTTAGTCAGAAAATATTTACTGAGCACTTACTATGTGCTAGGCACCATGTTTCACAAGCCTTCCCCTAGAGTCCCACATTATGGGAGAATTGGAGGAAGGGTGACTGATTCAGAGGTCTCAGAAAGACCAACCTTTGTCTCTAATATCTGTCTTCCTGCCTCCTTGACGGATTTAACACTGATGTTTTTATGAACAGGTTTGGATTCTTGTCTCCTGATTGTAAAAGAATTTAGACCAGGGACACTGATAAAAGCAAAGGCAGGTTTATTGAGGCTCTGCAGAGGGCAAGAACCCTGAGATAGGTTCCCAGGTTTTCATCCCAAATGCGGGGCTCAGGGGTTTTATGGCTTGGGAACACGGAAGTTGCTGTGGTTATCTACCCAGGGAGTAGGTTAGCGGGCTTTTTCTTTTTTGGAATACTGATGTCCAGGTGTACTCGTATGTCAGCAAAGCGAAGCATTCTGGAATTGTGCAGCCCTTATTATGGGATGCAGAAAGGAACTTTCCCAACCAGGTATTGAGTTGGTCTCTGTGATTGATGGCTCAGCTTTAGATCTGCAAAGCAAACTTGAAAGAAGTGAAGGTAGTTCCTGGACCATCGTTTATAACTGCTTATTGATAACTGCCGTAGTTCTGGCAGGGCTTAACTTGGCGGAACAATTTGTTTTATTTTACCTGTCTCGATTTCACTTCATCAAATCCCTCTTAAAGGTGATGCATTCTGATTGTCAAGGCTCTAGGTTACCCGGACTAGATCTGCTATCCAACAGCAGTAGGAATTCCATTACCTGATCAACGCATCTTCTGGGATCCGTAAAGGCCTTCAGTGGACCTGTGAGCACTGACCGTTGTGTGTTTATTTGTGCATTTTCCCTCCTTGGTGTTTTACTTCAGGTGCTATAAGAACTAGATCATGTGACAATCTTCCCAATTACAAAATACCTTTTAGAAAACATAACAAAAAACATTTTTTGAATGCATAGCACAGCTTGAAGGAAAAAAAGAAAGAAAGGGAAATCTGCAGTGGCAACAAACAAACATGGGAAGATGCGTGACCACGTGAAGACAGAGGCAGAGACTGGAGGTACGCTGCCCCAAGGAATGCATGGGGTCCCCAGAAGTCGGAAGAGGCAAGGAAGGATTCTCCCCTAGGACGGCCCTGCCAACATCTTTGGACTTGGGCCTCCAGAACCATGAGAGAACAAACTTCTGTTGTTTAAGTCACCCAGTCTGTGGTTCTTCGTTATGGCCGCCCTAGGAAACTCATGCCAGTGGAGTGGAGCAGTGTATAGACAGGGATGAAAAGGATTCCAACACGAATTGGCATTATTTACACATTTGCAGGAATGTGTCAGATTAACTCATTTTAGGACCCCAGAAAGCTGTGTTGGATCATGGGGAAGGGGGTGGGAACGAGGCCATGGAGCAGGGGCAGGGGATAGTGCTGTGGGACGCTGGGCTTCTGAGGGTTGACGCTCGCTGGGGCCAGACCAGGGCGGAGCTGGGAGCAGAGGTCCAGGGGAAGGCAGAGGCCTTAGAAGAGAAGCTCTCCCATCAGTATTGCCCATGAAACAACTTTGGGGGACGGGCCCCACCTCGGGGTTCCCCAGAGGCAGAGGTTCTCACTCCTCACACCAAGGCCTGCATCCAGGACTCCACCTTTTGATTTTGTCTCCAAAAATTTTTGCCTACGAAGACCTTCTGATTAACAAGTGAGAACTAATCATTATTTATTCATTCACTTCAACATTTGCTGCGTGCCAGGTTTGTGCTACTAGGTGGCAATAAAACCTGAAGGAATTGCATTCTCTACTCTTAAGCAGCTTACACTTGATTTAAATAATTCTTGTCAAAATGAAATCACTTGACATTTCAGTTAGCCTAGCAACTGTACTTGACAGGAAGAGTATGGACGGCATCAGGCTTTTTGAAATAGTGAAAATAGCTCTGGGGAGCTTTTTAGTGTGGATAAAGCTGATTTCCTAATTCAGAAGGGCGAGCACAGAGCGAAGTCTTTTGTTTTCCACCCCTGGGAACCGTCTCATACAAATAAAATAAAAGCAAGATTTAATGTCACTTCCCATAGACCGTCAGACCCAGAGGCAATAAGAAAACAAAACAAAACAAAAATAGGGGATAGCAAGGGTTGACAAGGAGGTGGAGAAAGTGCAGCCTTCATGAAGGGCTGGTGGGAATGCACGCGATGTGCCTGCCTTGGGGGAGAGTTTGCTAACTCCTCAAGGAGTGAAGCACAGACTTACGCTATGACCCAGCAATTGTACACTAAAAGTGAACTTTATGTATGTGGATCGTAGCTCAATAATAACAGAAAAGAAAGTCTTCAACCCGTCTCTGCGCTCTGTCCACCGTGTTTTCTGATGGCCATCTCCGAAGCCGCCACGGGCAACTGTCTCCGGTGCACCTTTCCAGAGAAAAGCTACACGTCTATAGGCATACACCTACCTACATAGATATTATCTCTTGTGCAATTTAAAAATTTCACGCACAGGAATATTATTCTGGACATCTATAAATTAATTACACAACACGGGATGGGTCAAAAGTAGCTTTACAGTTGTAAGTACACAAAACAGCGAATTCTTGTAACATGGTTAGTTCATTATTGTATTATTTTCCAGACAAGCAGCTGTAAACCCACTTTTGCCCGAGCCTGTACGTGGCCTCTTCCATTTGGCTTCTTTCACTCAGCGTACTGTTTTCAAGGTTCATCATCCATGTTGTAGCCCATATCGGAATTTCACTTCTTTTTATGTCCATTGCATAGATGTACTACATTTTATTCATCCATGCACCAGCTGATGGACATTTGGGCTGTGTCCTCTTTTTGGCTACTACAAATAGTGCAGGTATAAATATCTGTGCACAGGTTTTTATACAAACTTATTGGGCGTGTGAGAGTGAAATTGATGGGTTGTATTGTAACTGTGTTTACTTGATTGGTTGATCGATTTTAGAGAGAGAGAGGATGGGGGAGAGGAACACTGATTTGTTGTTCCACTCACTGATGCACTCATTGGTTGATATTTTATGTGTGCTGCCCAGAGATGAAACCCGCAACCTTGGCGTATCAGGACAACACTATGACCAGCTGCACCACCCAGCCAGGCTAGTAACTATTTCAATATTTCAAGGAAGAGCCAAGCTCTTTTCCCAAAGTGGCTCCATCAGTTTAGAATCCCACTAACAATGCATAGGGCTCTCATTTTTCCACTAGCCTAGTGGTTGTGAAGTAGTATTTCATCTTGGTTTTGATTTGTATTTCCTAATGTCTAATGATGTCAAGCATATTTTCATATGCATATTAGCTATTTGTATATCTTTTTAAAGAAACATTTGTTTAACTCCTGTGCACATTTTATGTAATTTATTTATTTTTTTTTAGAGAGGGAAGGGAGGGAGAAAGAGAGGGAGAGAAACATCAATGTGTGAAAGAAACATTGATTAGTTGACTCTCACACACACCCCCAACCAGGGATTAGGCCACAACCCAGGCACATGCCCTAGCCTTGGAATCGAACCAGTGACCCTTTGGTTTGCAGGCCAGCAGTCAACCCACTGAGCCACACTAGCCAGGGCTCGATTTTTTTTTTATTTATTTTTTTAGTTTAACAATTATGTCTTCCATTCTATGTAATCTGATGTTTAACTTTGCCGTTTAGTCTTTTTTTTTTTAAGGTTTTTTATTTATTTATCTTTAGAGGGTAAGGGAAGGAGAGAGGGAGAGATATATCAATGTATGATTGCCTCTCGTGCATCCCCTGCTGGGAACTGGCCCGCAACCCAGGCCTGTGCCCTGACTGGGAATCGAACCATGATCCTTTGGTTCGCAGGCCTGCGCTCAATCCACTGAGTTACACCAGCCCGGGCTCCCATTTAGTTTTTAATATTGATTATTATGGCTTTTATTTTTAGATGTTCAATTTGATTTGGGGTTTTTTAAAGATTTTATTTATTTATTTTTAGAGAGAAGGAAGGGAGGGAGAAAGAAACATCAATGTGTGGTTGCCTCTTTGCGCACCCCACTGGGGACCTGGCCTGGCCTGAAACCCAGGCATGTGCCCTGACTGGGAATCGAACCGGCAACCCTGTGGTTCACAGGCTGGTGCTAAATCCACTTAGCCACACCAGCCAGGACAAAAAGCCATGTACTCAAAAAAAAAACTTAAAATTAAAACAAATAAATAATTCTTATTTTTTGACTTTGTACCTGTAGTAAGGGTCTTATGCAGCTGTCTATTGAGTATGTTGGTATTTGCTCATGGAGAGTTTTTTCTTTTGTTTTTTTTTTTTAAGTTTTTATGAGTTTATTTGAGCCCAAACCAACAATTGCTTGGGAAGCAAGACCTCAAATACTCCCGCCTTCTTCTTTGTTTTTGTTTTCAATTTTTACCTATATTTGAGCTTTACTTGTCCACACTTTTTATGTGAGATTCCTACGAAGCCTGGGGTGAGAGTAGCTTCTCCAGAGAAGCTTTGTGCAAAGTTTCTTCAAAGAAACCCCAGTCCATCCCTTGAGGTGTGGCAGCGTACCTCCAGCTCTGCCTCTGTCTTCACGTGGCCATCTGTCCTCTGTCTGTGTCTAAATTTTCCTCTTGAAAGGACTCCAGTCGTACTGAGATAGTGTGTGTGGCGAACCAAATAGCTGCGGTCAACAAAAGCTACAGGAACTGTTAACAAGGACGATGACCCTCACACTGGATTTACGGCTTAACGCTGGCAGAGACCAGCTCAGCCCAACGTGGTGACTAATTCCACATGTGGTAACCCCTAGCCTAAACATCAGTATTCTAAACAACACACCCCTCATCGCCCTGAGCTAAACGTAAAAGCCCATCTAAGGACACAAAATGACCCACCAAGCTCCTCTGAGAAATCTCCACCCCTTTCCTGGGAAGATCCTGAATACTCTCCCCCTCTTACTGGATACCCTACCTCCCCCCACCAATTAAATGAACTTCAACAGACGAAGCAAATCCTGCTACACAGAGGCTGCTATGTCCGTGGGGTAGCCCGCTCTGTCTCACGACTTCACTAATAAACTCACTTTCACTTGAAACTCTGTGCTGGCTCATCTTTGGGTTCTTTCCTGTGCAAAGCCAAGAACCCACATGGGTCCTGGACTGTCAGTTCCCCAGACCCGTGAAACACTGGCATCAGCGTTGGAGTAAGGCCCACCCTCCTTCAGTACGACCTCACCTTAACCTGACTTCATCTTCAAAAGCCCTGTTTCCAAACACAGTCACATTTACAGGTTCCTGGAGTTACAGCATCAACACTCATTTTGGCGGAACACAATTCAGCCCAAAGCGCCATCCTAATCTGCTGTCTGGAGTTACTGGAATGAGTTTTGCTTAGGATCTCTGGAGGAGTGACAGTGTTGACGGTAAGAAACAGCCAACCTTTTAGAGAATTGCTATGAGTTTATTTGAGCCGAAAGCGGTAACCATTGTCGGGAAGCAAGATTTCAAATGCTCTAAAGAATGACAGTTCGTAGTTACTTTTACGCATTTGAGGTCAAGGAGGTAATAGAAAGAGGATTACAGCAAAGGCAGGAGAAATTGGATTATAGGATAGTAAAGATTATATGCTATCTTGAGGGTGGCCTTGCTAATTTCAAAGGTGTGTTAACCTAAATGCACGAAAACAATGCACCGAATTTGCTTAAGGCAAAGATAAATCTCTTACTAAAAAAGTTGTATGCCTGAGGCATGACTGCCACCACGCGGACCTGCCCAGTTGGGAATTTATAATCAGATCACCCTGGAGATCAGTTTCTATATGACCTCTTTGCTGTCTGAACAGTGAGTTCCTGGAGGTTCTAACTCACTGCTTCAGAGTCTGTCCTGAGCGTTGCCCACAGCAGACTGTATCGCTACGCGGGGAAGGCGGTGCCTCGCACAAGCGGCAGAAGCCAGGCTCAGCCTCAGCCCCGTCCGCTGTGCCCCATGTTGTTCAGACTGGGTGGCCTCCACCCTGTACTTAAATCCCAGCCCTACTCGTCTCATAAGGGGTTCGGGTCCCTCCGCTCCCTTTCCTCATGTGCAATTGCAAAAGGACATGATACTATTTGGATTGTGGGTGCATGGAACATGGCATTTTCATACAGTGGGGTGGGAGGGCTTTTTGAGAATATGTCACACAAGCGAAAAAGGTGTGCCCTCGTGTTTTCACTCTCAGGAGTTACTCCTGAGGGAAAAATTGGACAAGTGTGTAAAAATGTAAGTGTAAAGATATTCATCACAGCTTTGTTTATAGTAGTAAAAAGTGTAAACATTCCAAATGACCTCTATAAAGAGAATTGGTTTGATTTTAAAGAGGCGGTAATTCCATTCGCTTCTTCATTCTTACCTATAGGTTTTTTCCTCAGGACCACAAAACTCTTGCAGATATAAAAATAACGTCTTTTTATGAAACGACTAGAAATCTGAACACTGAGTGTTTGACGATATTAGGAATTATTGGTATTTCAGATGTGCGATGGTGTTGGAGCTTTGCTAAAAACGAGCCTTCAGCTTTTAGAGATGATGCTCAGTGTTTACAGGTGAGTTGATAAGCTATACGGATGTGCCTAAATAACACAGGAGGGAGGAGGTGCACGGATGTGGGGACGCGGCGGCATGGGGCTTGGGTTAAGGCCACGTGTGGCTGAGTGTTGGACGCGTAGAGGCCCTTCTGTCTATTTTCGTGTATGATCTAAATTCCTCATAATAAAAAGCTAAACAAAGAAGATGTGTAATCGAATTCTGATTAATAGACTCTTCTAGGTATTACAACTTCTAAGATTATTTTATTGACACTTCTCTATTAGGTAATTGTTTTTAATTTTATTTATTTATTTTTAGTGAGAGGGGGAGGGAGGGAGAAAGAGAGGGAGAGAAACATCAGTGCGTGGTTGCCTCTCACATGGCCCCCTCTGGGGACCTGGCCCACAACCTGGGCATGTGCCCTGACTGGGAATTGATCTATTAGGCAATTTTTTTAAATGCCATCTGTGTTTCTAATTTACCAAGTTATTTGTGGTCCGAGACAAAGTAAGCATGAAAGTGCTTTGACAACCGACTGCCTTCCATGTATATGAGGGATTATTATGACTCACCAACTTTCCAAAGATGCCTTGCTGTGCTCCGGTGGAACGGGAAATAAGCTAACATTTCCCCTTGATTTAAGGTGACTTTTCTCAACAAGGCAGTACAAAACGGAATACAGCGAGGTCGCGTGTATAATGGAGGCTGAGTTCGGTGTGGGAAAACCCATTCTCATTTGATCGAGTGTGGGTGTAGGGAGTGGAATCAGGGGACCAGATTCCTGGGGGTCGACCGGGGCAGGAACCCTGTCTGTCTTGTTCTTTGCTGCATCCCCAACACCTAGTACAGCCTCTGGCTCATAACATGAGGATGATAAAAACAGTGGCGATGATAATAATAAAACATAACTCACATCTGTTCAGCACTTCAGTGCCAAATGCTTTGCTTACATCATTCCGTTTAGTCTTCTAAACGAGCTCATGGGGGTAGCATCAGCATCCCCACTGAGAAAACGGAAAAAGCCGAGCCCCAGGCAGGTTTAGTAGCTTCGTCAGAGATCACTCGGTCAGTAGGTAGTGGAGCTGAGCTTCACATCAGATCCAACGGGCCTGAAAGCTGCAGCTCTTAACCCTGAACTAGCAACGTGAAGAAGTCCAGTCCTGTTCCTGTGTCTCTACGTGGAGGGGCAGTGGGGACAACAGGCTGGTGGAGCTGGATGACGCTCACCCTGAGGTTCCCCGCCAGGTGCCCAGCTCTGATTCACCCCTGCCCCCATCAGCTGCTTTCTGCTATGTTTTGGGACGCCAGGTGGGCTTTTGTACAGAGGAAAAAAAGCGCTCATTGACCATTCAGTACAAGGCCTTGCTGATTTAATAAGAGGAAGTTAGTTAGTGTTTACATGTCAATTTCATGAGTTTTTGTAATACTGCCTTACTGTGACATATTTGCAGTGTAAAATTTGTATTAATTTTATATGTGAGCTATATGTACATTTTTTAAAATTTACTGATTTGAGAGAGAGAGAGAGAGGAGAAAGGAGAGAGAGAAACATCAATTTGTTGTTTCATTTATTGGTGCATTCATTAGTTCGTTCTCTGTGTGCCCTGATCGGGGATCAAACCTGCAACCTTGGTGTATCAGGACGACACTCTAACTAAATGAAATACCCAGCCAGGGCTATAAAAAGTTAAGTGATGAGACCCAGAGTCTTATCAACTAAGAGTATGACTATACTCTCAAGCCTCTAGACCTCTAAGTTAAATAATTGGTGAGGAGAGCAGAGGAAGAGCCCTAAAGACAGAGAAGGAGTTTGGTCTCCAAATGCTTCGCCCAATGGTTATGTGTAGTGACATTGAATAAGCCAGTGTTAAATAAATGATTATAAAAAAAGAGAAAAATAATTATAAACAAAATTAAAAATCATAGATAGGGAAATATTTTCATAAATACAATAGGAAAAAGAAATAGGTCTTGGGATCAATATTCCCAAAACTCAAAAAATTGACAAGAATTACATAAACCCTTTATTTTTTTATTTTTTAAAGATTTTATTTTATTTCTTAGAGAAGGGAAGGGAGAGAGAAAGATAGGGAAAGAAACATCAGTGTGTGGTTGCTTCTCACACACCCACTACTGGGGACCTGGCCCACAACCCAGGCATGTGCCCTGACTGGGAATTGAACCAGTGACCCTTTGATGCGCAGGCCAGTGCTCAACCACTGGGCCACACAAGCCAGGGCTGCATACACCCTTTAATAAAAAAATGACATGCCAAGTAAATGAACAGTTGGTTGGGGGCTTCTAGAGAGATACCTCTCCCGGAACTCAGCGTATTCATTGTTCAAGAGAGCACTGGGGACCATGTGAGCACAAGTGGACTTCAGGTGGGTGAGAAGGGGACTTAATCAGGAAATGCACAATGCTTAGCAGCAGAGCTGGGTTCGACCTCTTTGAGACCAGCAGGGT
>PVKM010047867.1:0-11356 GCA_004027735.1 Carollia perspicillata
GGGCAGTAGATGCAGTTGAGCAAGTACATGTGTACAGAGCAAGTTGAGCAATGAACCAGCATCAAATTTTGCATTAACCTTGAACATTTCTCTGTGGAAATGATTTAGATGATTCAGAAGTCCACGGCTATGGGTAACTGATTGGCAGCCTCATCATGACAATGCACCCATTCATGCATCCCATCCAATGCAGGTTTTTTGCAAAACATCAAATCACCCAGGTGACTCAGCATCCCCTACAGTTCATATTTGGCACCCTGCAACTTCTGGCTTTTCCAAAACTAAAATCACTTTTGAAAGGGAAGAGATTTCAGACTGTTGATGAGATTCAGAAAAATATGACAGGGTAGCTGATGGCATTTGAGATAGCTGTGTGAGGTCCCAAGGTGCCTTCTTTGAAGGGGACTAAGGCATCATTGTCCTATGTACAATGTTTCTTGTATCTTGTACCTTCTTCAGTAAATGTCTCTATTTTTCATATTACATGACTAGATACCTTCTAGACAGACCTTGTACACTGTCCTCAATGTCAAGATCATATATCAAGTACACAACAGCAATTAGATTTTTTAAGACCTCAGAAAGACGAATGGACTTTTAAAAATCTTAAGGGTATAGTCCACAGCATCCCTGTCAGAAATATTTATGAGTATAACCTTGTCTAGTGAAGTGAACTTACTAAGAAGCATAGAAAGCCCACAGTGTTTCAAAACAAAATCATATTGGTGAAAGCACCACCAGTGTAAACTGAAAAGAATATAATTCAAAATTAAAAGGAGCACCCTGGCTGGTATAGCTCAGTGGATTGAGCACCGCCTGCGAACCAAAGGGTCGCTAGTTCGATTCCCAGTCAAGGCACATGCCTGGGTTGCAGGCCAGGTCCCCAGTAGGGAGCACACAAGAGGCAACCACACATTGATGTTTTTCTCCCTCTCTCCTTTTCTTCCCCTCTGTCTAAAAATAAATAAGTAAAATCTTTTTTTAAAAAAAGAAGCCTTTAGGTGCCCCACCCCACACCTTTTATGGGAAAGAAATTAGTTGGGAAAAGTGCTCAGCTGCCAAAGAGGGCACTTCTTGGAAACAAGGAAGTATGCCTTGAAGATGGAGTCAAAAGTCCAGTGGGAAGAACCAAGAATCACTGAAAACCATAATTATGGAACAAAACTGAGTCCTTATTAAGGAATTGATAACTTCCCAAGGTACCAATCATAGAGAGAGGGTATTTTAGACACCCTAGCTCAAATTGCAAATTATATGAGACTCGGTAAAAACAAAACAAAGCAGAAGAAATGTCCAGACAATCCTGGCCTCGATTCATGGACCCCAGAACCATGGGCAAATAAAAAGGATGTTGTTTTAATTTACTAACTAATATGGTCATTTGTTATATAGCAAAAGCTAACAAGAATAATCATCTGTAAATAGAGGTAAGTAATGTCCACGCCATACTGCCTAATCGCCTTCCTTCTACAGTTCTCAGAAACACTGGCCTTTAATCTCTTTACAACATAAGTTACATACTTTTTTAGTAACTTTTTAAAAAATAATCTTTTATGAAATGTAAAGACAAATCCACTTTATTACAAGATAAAGAATGAGAACAGAAGACATACCTGTACGTCAATGTACTTCAGTTTTTTGCAGTTATTCAGGCTGTGCAAAGAAGTTAACCCACAGCATCGAAGAGACAGAAACTGAAGATTTGTGCACTCAGCCAGTGTGGAAAGACTACAACCTGGCAAATCCTGAAATGTTACTGTTGTAACCTAGAGAATTCAAGAAAATTGGAATGCATAACATTATCCAACAGTAATAGCCTCTGAGTTCAGAGAACTGTATCTGAGCAGATCATCTCCACCTGGGTCTGACACAGATGAGATGATTCTGCACTTCACGTCTGAGTCTAATGCCAGAAGTTGATGAGACCTTGGACCCAAACCATGGAATACAAACAACATTCTATTACAAGTCTTCTACGTTATAAAAGTGTAAATCATTACCTACTATTGAATAATGCAATGTAATATAACCAAGCATATAGTATCTGTGGTAAAACAAATTATGAATAACTTTATCTATTTTTCAAACATTTGAAGAGCATACATTTACAATATTTCATATTATTGAGATATTATTATAGACTCATTACTTCATAAAGCTTTTTTCTTAAGAAACTTTCTTTTTGGTTTGTCTTTTGAACTAAAGGAAACTCAATATCGAAGAATGCATTCAACTTGATGGCATGTTATATTACGGACTACAATTCTTGTTCCACAAGAATATGTTAGAAATATTTTTGGATTATGGAAAAGTACTTCACTTATTAAACAAGAGTTCTCACCCAAGTTAAAGGGCAGAGGAATAATGTAGTGTGTTGGTTTTTCACTATAATTGAGTCTATGCACTGAAATAACTCTATAAATCACTTTATAGTAAGAATATTTTCATATCACCACATCAGAAATCCTAAGGACAAGTTTCCCATACACTGAAAAACAGTTTAAAAATTACTAGCTTTATGAGTCTAGCACGTATCATACTAAAAATAGAAATTCAAAAATTGTTCAATTGAAATTGAAAGCACCATTGCTTCAGAAAAATCTGCAAAACACATAAAAATTTTAAGTTCAGTAAGTTCTTCATATCAAAATTTCCTGTGCAAGATATTAAACTAAAAGTTCTTAATTTACACATTTACATGAGTGTATGGGAAGGCCATATATTCATGAAGACATAAAGAAGTGATTGTCTACTCCTTGCTCAAGTAGCAAAAGCAACAAAAAGTCAGTATTTTAAAAACTTGGTGAATAAAAGTTTTTTGTTTCATAATTATTTCAGGAATATCTCAATTGTTCATAATCTAAACATCATTTTTAGTGAAAATATTTTTCACAAATGAGGGTAAACACATCCATTTCACTGAAACAAAAGTAAGAGACTATGTAGGTGCCTATAGTATATACATTTTAGGCAGAAGGAAAGGTGATTGTAGATGAGAATTCCATCACGGAAGTAACAAGGAAGACCAAAATAAGTGGTAAGTCAGATAAAGAAAGATAGACACCATATAATTTCACTTGTGGAATCCAGAAAACAAAATAAACTAACAAACAAAACAAAAACGCACTCATAGATACAGAGAACAAACTGGGGGTGGCCAGATGGGAAGGAGGTGGGGGATGGGTGGCAAAGGGGAAAGGGATTAAATACAAACTGACAGCTACTGAAATAGTCATGGGGATGAGGAGTACAGCATAAGGAGTATAATCCATAGTACTGTAATAACTGTGTATAGCGTCAGATGGGAACTAGATTTATTGGGGTAATCATTTTTGTAAAGGAAATAAATGTCTAAGTGCTATGTTATACACCTGAAATTAATGTAATATTGCATGTCAACTGTGACTGAAGAATAAATCTGCAACAACTCAAAATAAATATGTTTATAATTTTACAAGGAAAATTATTCATCCATTTGTGGCAAGATACCTGCTGTGTAAGGTCCATGTAATTTGCCCACCAGGAAATACTAGAAATTCTGTCACTGGGAATTCTAAATAGTGGTTAGAATTGAGCGCTTAAAAACTGAAAACTCTACAACTGCAACTTTATAGTAACAAATGCTACTCTACTTTATAATTTATATTACTCTGCCTGATTTAATAATATGTTATTTACAGTTAAATATATAAACGCAGGTAGGTTCCAGTTATTTGAAGTGGCAGCTACAGTACAGGAGAGACAGCTCCTGCCATGCCCTTGTTCGTGGTATCTACGTCTGCATATATGGTGGCTCATGATATTCCCTTCTCCCTTTTATCCAAATTTTAAACAATTTCCTTGTGATATGGCAATTTTTTCACTACTCCATTCTAGATTTATCCACACAAATGAGATCAACATAATGTCTTAGATTAATTATTTATTGATACCTGCATGTCAAGAATCAAATAAATGAAATGGCTTTATGCTCCAAAAAGTAAAAATACAGAATTAGTTCTCATAGGTGTTCACCACTTTACCCTATGGTCAGCCTGAACAAGAGCAACTGCAGGCCCAGGGAATGTTCACAAAATGTTTCCTAAGTAAATGAATGAGCAAACTTCACTATTCCTGTGGCAAACGAAATGTATATTTACAGCATTCCTACCTTCTTTCTCTTATAAAGGGTAATAAAAAATGTTTGAAAAACTAATATTTTTCATGACTTGAAAATGTACTGTGTTCCGCTATAGAATCCATGACTCACTTATTTGTATTTTAACAAAGAAAAATCACAAGACAGTTCTCCACTAAATCATCTGTATTTCCCCAAACATCCTTGACAGCTTGTGGTACATAAAATGACATATATATGCCATATATATATGGCATATACATATATAAATGGCATAAACATATATATGGCATATACACATCATATATATGTATACATATATACATAAAATTATTGCTTCAGAAAATGCTATTTTATGTATATGTGTTTGTGTGTGTGTGTGTGTGTGTGTGTGTGTGTGTATGAATGAAAGTTCATTCTCAATTATTCTTGAGTTCAATCCAAGGAGCGTCAATCATCTATGGTAAACTGCAACCACAGAAGTAATGAAAACGATGACTGTTTTGCTTTTTGCAGAACACCTGTTCAGTACCACATCTCAAATCTGTTGAACCTAAAGAAATAATATCATTTTAAAAAAACAGATGCAGGGATTGAATGCAAGGTATGATTAGTGGATCAAGTGAAAGAGAATCTAACTCCAAGTGAGTCCAGTTTATTATCATTTGTCTTGTGTAAGGGAGGTGAGACACTGTGGTCTAAAAGCTAATCAGCAACTAAACTATTATAATTTGTGCCATGTTATAAAACCATATCAAAAAATCCTTAGGCTTAGTACCTTTTTGTGGTACTATTTAAAGAAAATTATCATAAGAAGCAAAAGGAAGAAAGAAGGAAGGAAGGAAGGAAGGAAGGAAGGAAGGAAGGAAGGAAGGAAGGAAGGAAGGAAGGAAGGAAGGAAGGAAAAGAAAGAGGTAAAACAGTAAAACTAGGAAAAATTAAAATATATTAGCTGTCAGTAATCACTGATCTTCAGTCATATCCTTTTATGAAATTATTGCATAAAGTAGATGTTTCAGAATTTTCAGTTTAAGAACTTCTTTCATGAAATATGTTATTAAGCGGCTTTCAAAAATCCAATTGCGTTTCTCTTCAGATACTTGAGGTCCACGTTTGACAATGACTATGCTGTGTATTAGGAGCCCTAGACTGTATTCTTCACATATTGTATTTTAAACTGAACAATCCTATGAAGTAGCTGCTGCTCTTCCCAGTTCACAGAAGACAAAATAGAGGCTCAAGAACCTTACACAAGCTAACACAGTCAGTAAACAGCAGAAAATAAAATTAGAACCCAGATCTTACATGATACAGGGCTTGTTAGTACTTTATTAAATAAATTACACTCAAAAAATTTGTATTAATTTCTTTTTTAATCAATACACTTCATTAAAACTGTGAAGCTAGTAATGATATGGCGATAAGACGAACATTTCCCTAGATTTATTTATCCATCCATAACACCCATCCTCCTATTCATCCATCCCAGTCAAGCAATCAAAATCACTATTCGCCTGGCAATATGTAAACAAGTATGGACAAGAAACTGATTTGTGTCCTAAAGGCTCCAAGTGAGAGATTGTATAAGCAAAGTGAATTCATTATTGGGTGAAATTCAAGAAGAGTAAACTTTGCTTTTCTAAAGGTTCTCTCCAGAAGGACCTTTCAATTACGGCAATGGTTGATTAAGATAAGAACAAAGATGTAAAGCTAAGAGATTAGAAAATCAAAGTAATAAAGTGAGTCATAGGTCAGCAGCAGTGGTGAATGAAGACACCATGATAAGCTGCCCACATCATTACAAGACGATATTTTAAAACACTTCAATATTTATACTGCACATCCACATATATTTTTTGTCTCTATCATACATATTTTGAGGCTTCAAAGCAAAGTTAAATGTTTGAAATAGTTGCTCAGAGTAGAGGTCAGAATTACAGGATCCTGGAGAACACTCCTACTGTAGTTAGTCGACGGACCAGCACCACCAGCATCACCCAGGGTCACTGTGAAAATGCAGAGCACTGGGGCTGATCACCAGACCTAATAAATCCAGATCAACCCCCAGGTGACCCGCATATACATCACAGTTTGGGAGGTTATGCTCTAAGAAGTAAAAGAAAGGGTTACTTCTCACTTTATATAAAGTAACAGGAGTTCCACAGAAGAAACTGAGTAGGCAGGAGAAGAAACACCAAGGAGACAGAGGTTCACACATTTTAACCTGCTCAGCGCTCTTCTCTTTGGACAGAAGAGACCCACAGCAAAGGCACACACCACTGCCATCCTAAGTTCAGTTTCACTTTTGAAACAACTACACTGTAGACGTGAAGCTGTCACTCATGCTTACCCCAAACAGATATTCACTAGAAAAATTAATTTAAATAAAATAGTTAGTAGCTATGACATTACTTAAGAGAGCCTGCAGCCACATTTTTCAGAAAGTAGAAAAAGAATGGTTCCCGAGATAACATAGACAAAGATGGAAAACGGAAGAGCTCAGAAAGATCGTATCTGCGGCTCTGTAGATCTGAAGGCTATGGCAAATACAGTCCTTAGGAAAGAGAGGACACGTCAAACTAGTGCTTGTTCTTTACACTGTTCTTTTGCATCCCAGAGATCTCTTTAAACCACACCGTCTTATCTTCTCACAGAATACCCTGAAATCTTATTTACAGTAATTATCAAGATCTGTATTTATCTGTATATTATTTAATGCCCTTTTCTCTACTACAGTAAGCTCCCCAAGGGCAAAGACCAGGCTTTGTATTTGTCCCTTTGTTCCAACAGTAAATACTGACCAATCATATTGGACAGATGCATATTTGCTGAGTAAATAATAAAATAATACATATGTAACTACTGAATGTTTCATAGGCATCTGCCTATATGAAGAAACTGAAAAAATTTATTAAATATATTTGAGTTTAAGACCCTACCCAAATACATGTTTTTAAATCATTAAGTACTTCTTGGTATTCCACTATTTGAAATATTCTTCCCTGTTTTTTTACACATTGGTTAGGTTTCTGTCTTACCTTTGATTGAAACTATGGGCTCCATAAACATAGAAAATTAGTAGAACTTGGTGACAGCTATTTTAAAGTTCATGCATATATCCACTAATTTTACATTACCAAATAATTATGTTTCTAAGGAAATACTAGAGGCTTCTATTGCTGTTAGTCCTGTTTTCACAGCACTTTGTCAAGTACAATAAAATCAATTTCATTCCAAAAGAAGCCACTAGGTGGTGCTGTGGCTCAAGACAAAAGCAAATTCAGAAGGAAGTTCAGTGCAAAGAATCTCAAACAGCCTACCCTAACATCTACAAGAACTAGAGGAACAAAAACAAACAAAGCCCAGAGTGAGTAGAAGGAAGGAAATAATCAATATCCGAGCAGAATTAAATTATACAGAGACTAAAAAAACAATACAAAGGATCAATAAATCCAGGAGCTAATTCTTTGAAAAAATAAACTTGACAAATCTTTAACCTGACTCATCAAGAAAAAAAGAGGGAGGACCAAATAAATAAAATCAGAAATGAAAGGAGAAGTTACAACTGATACCACAGGAATACAAAGGATTGTAAGAAAGTACTATAAACAACTATATGCCAAGAAATTTGACAACCTGGGCAAAATGGATAAATTCCTGGAAACATATAATCCTCCAAAACTGAATCGAGAAGCAGAAAGTCTGAATAGACAGATAACATCTAGTGAAATGGAAGCAATAATCAAAAAAGTCCTGGCACACAAAAGCCCTGGGATTGGCTTCACAGCCAAATACATTTATAGAAGAATTAACTACTATCCTTCTCAAACTATTACAAAAATTCAGGAAAAGGGAAGACTCCCAAACACCTTTTATGAGGCCAATATTATCCTATTTCCAAAAACGGATAAAGACACAATAAAGAAATAAAATTACAGGTCAATCTCTCTGATGAACATACATGCTAAAATCCTCAACAAAATATTGGCAAGCCATGTCCAGCAATACATGAAAAAGATCATACACCATGATCAAGTGGGATTCATCCCAAGGATGCAAGGATGGCACAGTATTCACAAATCAATAAATGTAATACATCACATAAACAAAAGCAAAGACAAAAATCACATGATCATATCAATAGATGCTAGAAAAGCATTTGATAAGGTACAACACCCATTTATGATAAATACACTCAGCTAAGTGGGAATAGAGGGAGCATATCTCAACATAATAAAAGCCATATATGAGAAACCTACAGCCAACATTATACTCAACAGGCAAAAACTAAAAGCTTTTCCCTTAAGATCAGGAACAAAACAAGGGATGTCTGCTTTCACCACTCTTAATCAACATAGTACTGGATGTTCCGGCCACAGCGATCAGACAAGAATAATGAATAAAAGGCATCCAAATTGGAAAGGAAAAATTAAAACTGTCATTATTTGCCCTGGCTGGTGTGGCCCAGTGGATTGAGTGCCAGCCTGCAAATGAAAAGGTCACTGGTTCAATTCCCAGTCAGGGCATGTACTTGGGTTGAGGGCCACACCCCGGTTGGGGGCATGCAAGAAGCAAGCAATCAATGTTTCTCTCACTCTCTGTCTCCCTCCCTTCTCCTTTCTCTAAAAATAAATAAAGTCTTTAAAAAAATGAAAAGCCAAACTAACACCTCCTGATTTCCTAGTTCCTTTAAAGGAAAAACTGTCATTATTTGCAAACAACATAATAGTGTACATATAAAACCCTATATTCCCACCAAAAAATGACTCAACCTAATAAGTGAATTTGGCAAAGTAGCAGGATACACAGTCAATATTCAAAAATCAATGGTATATTTGTACGACAACAATGAACTATCAGAAAAAGAAACTGGGGGAAAAAATCCCATTTACTATAGCAACAGGAAAAAAAAGTACCTAGGAATAACTTTATCCAAAGAGGTAGAGACCTGTACTCAGAAAACTATAGAAAACTGAAGAAAGAAACTGAGGAAGGTACAAGTAAATGGAAGCATATACCATGTTCATAGATTGGAAGAATTAGCATTATTAAAATGTCCACATTACCCAAATAAACCCATATATTCAATGCAATCCCTATTAAAATACCAATGACATATTTCAAAGATTAAGAACAAATACTCCAAAAATTGATATGGAACTAAAAAAGACTTCAGATAGCCTCAGCAATCTTGAGAAAGAAAAATAAACTTAGAGCAGGTGTGTCAAACTCATTTTCATCGAGGGCCAGCCACATCAGCCTCATGGTTGCCTTCAAAGGGCTGAAAGTAATTTTAGAACTGTATAAATGTAATTACTCCTTAACTAGGGGCAAGGAGCTCAGGGCTGCTGCTGGGTAGAAACCAGGTGCTGGGCCAGGGAAAACAAGGTGGAGGGCCAGATTCATCCCACAGGCCTTGTGTTTGTCACCTGTGACTTAGAGGGATCCCAATACCTGATATCAAACTATACTATAAGGCCGCTGTAATCAAACCAGTCTGGTACTGGTGTAAGAATAGACACATAGGTCAATGGAACAGCATATAGAACCCAGAAACAATCCCAATCTATGGTCAATAAATATTTGACAAAGGGGGCATGAGCATACAATGCAGTAAAATAGTCTTTTCAATAAATGGTGTTGGGAGAATTGGAAAGGTACATGCAAAAAGAAAAAAAGAGAAACTAAACCACCAACTTATACCATACACCAGAATAAACTCAAAATAGATAAGACTTAAATGTAAGTCTTGATACCACAAAAATCCTAGCATAACATAGGCAGTAGAATGTCAGATATCCCACATTGCAATATTTTTCTGATATATCTCCTAGGGCAAGGGAAACAAAGGAAAAAATAAACAAATGGGACTACATCAAATTAAAAAGCTTCTGCATGGCTAAAGAAACCATCATCAAAACAGAAAGAGAACCAACTGTAGGAGGGAACATATTTGCCAATGATACATCAGACAAGGATTTAACCTCCAAAATATAGAAAGAACTCATACAACTCAACACCAGGAAGAAAACCCAATTAAAAAATGGGCAAAGGACCTGAACAGACATTTCTCCAAGGAGGACATACAGAGGGCACATAGACATATGAAAAGATGCTCAACATCACTAGTCATCAGAAAAATTAAAATTAAAACCACAATGAGATTATCGATACACTTTACACCTCTGAGAATGGTTATCATTAATTAACAAACAATAAGTGCTGGCAAGGCTATAGAGAAAAGAGAACCCCAGTACACTGTTGGTGGGAATACAGACTGGTGCAGCCACTATGGGAAACAGTATGGAATTTCCTCAAAAAATTGAAAATGGAACTGCCACTGACCACCAATTTCATTGCTGGGACTATATCCTAAGAATCCAGAAACACCCGCTAAAAGAACTTATGCACCCCAATGTTCATAGCAGCACTATTTACAATAACCAAGTGCTGGAAGCAGCCGGAGTCCCCATCCATAGATGAGTGGAGCAAAAAACTGTGGTCCACTTACACAATGGAATACTATGCAGCAGAAAGGAAAAAAGAACTTCTACCTTTTGCAACAGCATGGATGGAACTGGAGAGTATTATGTTAAGTGAAATAAGCCTGTTGGTGAAAGACAAACACCATATGATCTCACTTATAAGAGGAAATCTAATGAACAAAATAAACTAATGAGCAAAATGAAACCAAAGACATGGAAACATGGAACCAACTGACAGTGACTAGAGGGGAGGTGGGAGAAGGAAATGGTGGAAAGAAGGGGAAAGGACTAGACGAAGAACATGTATGAGTGACCCATGGACATGGACAATGGTGTGGGGACTGCCTGTGGGAGTGAGGTAGGCTTGGCCTAGGAGGGCAAAGAGAGAAAATTTACAGTTGGGAGAACTGTAATAGAATAACAATAACTAAAAAAGAGCCTAAAGCAAACTCCTCACTCAATATCAGTTGGGAGTTTCCTATTCTAATCCAACCCTACATTTCCAGAAGCCTCCATTCTTAGAAGCTTAATTGAAACTACAGGGCTCTTAAACACAAATAAACTATAGGGCTCTTAAACATAAATAAACATACATAAACTAGGCTTTTAAATATAAATAAATTTCCGGTCAAGATGCAGCATAAGTAAACACAGCATGCCTCGTTGCACAACCACATCAAAATTACAGCCAAAATACAGAACAACCGTTACTCAGAACCTTCAGAAATCAAATTAAATGGAAGGTGACAACATG
>PVKM010047868.1:0-11355 GCA_004027735.1 Carollia perspicillata
CTTATTTGAAAAAATAATGAAGGAGAATTTCTCCATTCTGGCAAAGGAAATAGACTTCCAGGAAGTCCAGGAAGCTCAGAGAGTCCCAAAGAAGTTGGACCCAAGGAAGCACACAGCAAGGCACATCATAATTACGTTAGTCAAGATTAAAGAGAAGGAGAGAACCTTGAAAGCAGCAAGAGAAAAGGAGATAGTACCTGCAAAGAAATTCCCATCAGACTATCAGCTGATTTATCAATAGAGACCTTACAGGCAAGAAGGGACTGGAAAGAAGTATTCCAAGTCATGGAGGGCAAGGACCTACATCAAGATTACTCCATCCAGCAAAGCTATCATTTAGAATGGAAGGGCAGATAAAGTGCTTCCCATATAAAGTCAAGTTAAAGGAGTTCATCATCACCATGCCCTTATTATAGGAAATGTTTAAGGATTTATCTAAGGAAAAGAAGATCAAAAACTATGAACAGTAAAATGAAAAGAACCTTACAACTACCAACAACCAAACCTAAAAAAACAAAAATGAACTAAGCAAACAACTAGAACAGGAACAGAACCACAGAACTGGAGATCACATGGAGAGGTATCAGTGGGGAGGGGAGGAGGAGAGGAGAATGGGGGAAAGGTACAGATAATAAGAAGCATAAATGGTAGGTACAAAATAGACAGGGAGAGGTTAAGAGCAGTACAGGAAATGGAAGAGCCAAAGAACTTATATGTACAACCCATGGACATGAGGTAAGTGGTGGGGGGTGTGTGGAGAAGGTGGGTGGATGGTGCTGAGCAGAGGGGAATAATGGGACAACTGTAATAGCATAATCAATAAAAGATATTTAAAGAAAAAGAAAAAAAAAATACTAGAGAACCACAAAAGACCCCAAATAGCCAAAGCAATCCTGAGAAAAAAGAATGAAGATGGAGTTGTCACATTACCCGACTCAGACACACAAATCAATGGAACAGAATTGAGAGCCCAGGTATATTTAAAACCACATGTATACAGACACATACTTTTTGACAAGGGAGCCAGAAACAATGGAGAAAAGGAAGCTTCTTCAATAAATGGTGCTGGGAAAATTGGAAAGCCACATGCACAACAAAAAGGAAAAATGAAAGAAAAAGAAACTAGATTAGCTTGTCCCCATGTACAAAAACTAATTCAAGATGGATCAATGACCTGAATACAACACCTGAAACAATAAATTACATAGAAGAAAACATAGGTACTAAACTTATGGACCTTGTCCTTAGAGAAGATTTTATGAATGTGACCCCAAAGAAAAGGGAAGTGAAGGTAAAAAAAAATGAACAGGACTATATCAAACTTAAAAGCTTCTTCACAGCAAAAGAAACTGCAACAAAACAAAAAGGCCACCAACTGAATGGGAGGCGATATTTATAAACAATTGTTCCAAAAAAGAGTTACAAATTATATAAAGAACTCATAAAACAACACCGAACAATCCAATTAAAAAGTGGGCATAGGACCTGAAGAGACACTGCTCCCAAGAAGACATACAAATAGCCAAAAGATATATGAGAAGATGCTCAACTTCACTAGCTATTAGGGAGATGCAAATGGAAACTACAATGAGACACCATGGCACCCCTATTAGAATGGGTATTATCAATAAGACAAACAAGAAACAAGTGTTGGAGAGGCTGTGTAGGAAAAGGAACCCTCATTCACTGCTGGTGGGAATGTAGACTGGGACAGCCGCTACAGAAAACAGTTTGAAGGTTTGTCAAAAAGTTAATAGAGTTACCATATGATCCTGCAATCCCACTCCTTTTTTTTTTTTTTTTAAATTAACTGTGTTTTTTTAAAAAATATTTTATTTATTTATTTTTAGAGAGAGGGGAGGGGAAGGAGAAAGAGTGGGAGAGAAACATCAATGTGTGGTCGCCTCTCATGGGTCCCCTACTGGGGACCTGGCCCGCAACCAAGGCATGTGCCCTGACTGGGAACCGAACCAGCGACCCTTTGCTTCACAGGCCCGTGCTCAATCCACTGAGCTACACCAGCCAGGGCTCCACTCCTTGATATCTACCCAAAAAACTCAAAAACATTTATTCACAAAGATATATATGCACCCCTATGTTCACTGCAGCATTATTCACTGTGGCCAAGACATGGAGACAACCAAAGTGTCCTTTGATAGATGACTGGATAAAGATGATGTGGTATGTACATACTATGAATGTTATTCACCTACGAGATAAAATACTACCATTTGTGACAACATGGATAGACTGTGAGAATATTATGCCAAGTGAAATATAAAACTAAAACTCACAGATACAAAGTATGGGGGTTACCAGAGGGAAGAGGGGTAGGGGGTAGTAAAAGGGGCCAAATATATGGTGACAGGAGATGATCTGACTCTGAGTGGTGTGCACACAATGCAATATACAGAATATGTATCATAATAATGTATACTTGAAAACTACATGTGTATTAACCAAAGTCATCTCAATATACAGAATATGTATCATAGTAATGTATACTTGAAAACTACATGTGTATTAACCAATGTCACCTCAATAAATCAAATAAAAAAAAAGAAAAAATAAGAATGTACAGCATAGGAGATATAGTCAATAATATTGTAATAACTATGTATGGTGTCAGATGGGTAGTAGACTTATCAGGGTAATCACATCATAAGGTATATAAATGTGTAATCATTATGCTGAACACCCAAGGCTATAAAGTACTGTATCTCAATTATATTTGAAACTACATTTTTAGAAAGATTTTATTTATTTATTTTTAGAGAGAGGGCAAGGGAGGGAGAATGAGAGGGACAGAAACATTGATGTGTGAGAAAAACATCAATTGGTTGCCTCTTGCATCCCCCCAACTGGGGATCTAGCTCGCAACCCAGGCGTGTGCCCTGACTGGGAATTGAACTGTTGACCTTTTGGTTCTCAGGACAGCACTCAATCCACTGTGCCACACCAGCCAGGGCTGAAAATAAGTTTTAAAAAATGCTCAACATCATGAGTCATTAAGAAACTGCCAATTAAAACAATGAGATACCGCTATACACCTATCAGAATAGCTAAAATCCAAAACAGAGAGAGTACTAAATGCAAGTGAGGATGTGGAACAAAAGAACTTTCATTCATTGATGGTAGGATGCAAAATGGTACTGCCACTTTTTAGGGGTTGTTGTTTTCCTGTTGTTTTTTTAATGCTTTATTTTTATTTTTTTATTCAGTATTATTTTGTTATTAGTTTTAGGTATATGGCACAGTGGTTAGGCAATCATATATTCTACAAAGTGGTACAGTCACTTTGAAGGCAGCTTGGCAGTTTCTTACACAGCTAAACATAGTGGCATCAAATGATATAGCACTACAGTTATTGGTATTTACCCAAATGAGTTCAAAACTTACATCCACACAAATGTTTACATCAGCTTTATTTATAATTGCCAAAACTTGGAAACAACCAAGTTGTCCTTCAACGGGTGAATGGATTTATGATGATATTAATGGGAAACTGTGGGAGAGGGGTGGCAATGGAGAGAGTGTATATGACTTGAGTTTTTTTAGCTCTCATAAAGAAATAGCCATAAAAGAAAAACAGGATAAATTAGATTTCATCAAAATTAAAAACTTCTGCTCACCTAGATACAGTTAAGAAAAGAAACAGAGCCCTGGCTGGTGTGGCTCAGTGGACTGAGTGCTGGCCTGTGAACCAGTGTCACCAGTTCGATTCCCAGTGCCTGGGTTGCAGGCCAGGTCCCCAGTAGGGGACGCATAAGAAGCAACCACACACTGGTGTTTCCCTCCCTCTCTTTCTCCCACATTTCCCCCCTCTCTAAAAATAAATAAATAAAATATTTTTAAAAAACCATGCAAGCCATGGACTGAGTAAAACTATTCACAAACATAAACCAAAGTCCTTGTATTCAGAATACATAAAGAAATCTTATAACTCAATAACAAGAAAAGAGACAACTCAATAAAAGAAAATGGGAAAAAGATCTGAATAGATCCTTCATTAAAAAATATATAAATGGCCAATAAATACATGAAAAAGTATGTAACTTCTATTATTAGTCATAAGGAAAATGCATATTAAAATCAAAATGATATATTCCACCCCCCATGAGAAGGCAGAGCAACTGGAACTCATTGTGGAAGTGTATCATGATGCAACTACCTTTGCAAATAGGTCAGCGGTCTCCCATAAAAAACACCTACCCCAGCGATTTTCAACTGTTTACTGTGGCACACCAAAAATACTCTTTCTGCCAATTTGACACACACAAAGGAAGGTATACTTGTGATTCATTCACACCAAACAGCTATTGCTGTGTTGGCTGTTGTCATTTTTTAATTTGATAATCTCAGGGAAAGAGGTAAATGCTCCCGACTAAGTAGTCAGGTACTGCATGTTCTAAAACTTCTTTTGGCACAGCAGTTGAAAATCGCTGATTTACTCTATGACTCAGAAATTCCAACCCTAGGCATTTACCCAAATGAAAACACATGTCTACAAAAATGTCTGCCTACAATTATTCATTGCAACTTTATTCATAAAAGCTCAAAACTGGAAATAATCTAGATGTTCATCAATTGGAGAATGGTTACTGTGACGTAGTCATAAAGTGGAATACTACTCAGCAATAAAAAAGAATTATTGATAAATGTTAACAGCATGGAGGAGTCTCAAAGGTACAACTAATATTTGTCCATTTCACTTCATGTAAGCTTAATCTCAAAAGAAAAAGTCATAAGCAGATATTGAACTGTAGTTGATGACATATATATATGCATGCTGAAGGATTAAGAGAAATTTCATTGATGACAAATAAAAAATTGATGATAAATGGAGAAAGCTGGATAGATACATCATAAAGCAAGTATAGTAATATGAAAATGACAGAACATAGATGCTGAGGATAAGTGAGCTCTCTATAAACTCCTTTCAACTTTGCGGCATAATAAAATGTTGGAAATCAATTATATCACTAAAAAATAAAAATACAATGAACATTTGGATGCAGTGGACATGGTTGTTTGAATAAAAAAAAAGAAAATCTGTCTTTATCTCTGTTGCCTTCACTGAATAGCTGCCTTATAAACTATTAAAAAAACATGGTGTCAGAATGCTGGTTTTGCCACCTAAAAGAAGTCGCCAGCTGCTTGTGTCATAACATTGGCTCTTATATTATAAATTCCCAAATTCTAAAGCTAGAAATGTTGTAAATATAGAGGCAGACTGGAAACTGAGAGATAAAAATTTGGCTCTGGCACTGGACGGGAAGGGGGCAATTGGTAAGCTAACTTAAAAGTGGCTGGTCACTTAGAACCTCTCAAGCTCCAGAAGTTCTGTGTCTGGATGTCAGCCCTACAAACTGGCTTAAAACCTCAAGAAACTACAAGATCTCACCAGTGGGATCAGCCAGAGCAGCTGAAACACGTCCCTGTAAACAATAAATGTTTATCTGGGCAGCTAACCTGGCAGAGAGCCGTGTCCTGATCTTAGGCAATTTGAAACCCCACGACAGGAGGCTAAGCACAGAGGAGCCCTTTTCCTTTGCCACAGGGGCAAGAGGGCAGAAATGAAAGGTGGTCCTGGCTCCTACTATAAGAAGGCAGCAGGAAGCCACTCTGCAAATGCCAGCTTATTCTCTACTGGGCGATGGCCAGATTCTCTGAAACGCAGAGGGTGGGGACAGAGAAGTTAAGTCAACCAATACTAAACAATGCCACCGCATGAAGCTGGCTGTTACACGACAGCCCTGAAGGTATGAGAAGCTCTGGCATGTTTGGCTGCTGCCACAGGAACCACACTGGCTGAGGGCTTCCCCAGGCCTGGGTGGGAGGCCTGTCACTGACTGGGGCCACACACACACAGGCTCAGTCGCCACCTCGGTCAGTGGCAAACAGCTGCTGAGAGGGGCGGGGCAGACCCAGGGGTGCTGTGCTCTGCACAGCAAAATCTGCCACTTTAGAAGACTCCAGACAAGATTCATAAGAGCCATATGGCTGAAACCCCATGGAGATACCAGGCAAAAGAGTTGTATAAGGGAAAGAGGCGGCTGGAAGAAAGGAATGGAAGTGTATTGATGGCAGAGACTCCTTTCATTGACAACTGTCTCTGCAAACAATTTTACTACTAGTTTTGAAAAGCCCATTCCCTAACTGAGGGATTAAATCTTGGCACTGGTTATTCCTCCCATTTATATGCCTCTGCCCACATTCCTCTTGGGAGGGGAGAGGACAGGGAAATAGAACCCACAGTTTGCCTAACGGGGAAGTTCAGCTCTCGTTCATCAGACTATGCCTGAGTTCTCTTCCAGGGAAGAGCGCGGAGATGGCTGAACAAAGGTTCTTTGCTCTGAAATAGTACCCAAGTTAAGCTAAGCAGAACAATAAGGGTGTGGATCTGTGATGGAACCTAAAGGAGTGTAGGAGAGGGAGAGAGGGGGAGAGAGTGGGAGGAGGGAGGGAGAGAGAGAGAAAGCCAGAGAGTTTTCACTTGTTTGTGTTTTGAGGGGTGGGGTGGGGGGAGGTGCCACTGTATTCTTTTTACTTCATTCGCACTCCTAGCTGCTGTATAATCATTTCCTGAAAACACAGTAGGAAGAGAGTGGTATTTGCTCACCCCACCCTCCATCTAACACTGTCCCAGCGATCCAACTATGTGTTTTAAACTGAGAAGAGGCCAGCTTTTTGCCTTTGGCAGCACTGAAGGCCAGACATTACCAGCACTCCTGTGAACAGCTCAAGGCTCCACCCAAGTAAGACTGCACACATTGAAATCCAAGAAGAATATCATTCCAGCACAACAACCCAGAAGGGAAAGAGGAGGACTGAGGAGGCTGGGTGGGACCATTGGGACACTTCTAAGTTCTGATACCAGAACACCCAAGTGGTTAGCACAGACATTTTGCTAGAGTGGTGACAGATGAACTGGAGTGAGGGGAAAACCAAATGCTGTGTAATTAAGCTATCTCTATACAAGGAGAGGGGTGGGAATGAGAGTGTGGGATACAGGCTGTAGGGTAGTAAGATGGAGAAATCACATTTAGAGAACTAGGTAGCTGCTGAGCTAGTCCGACTCTGAATGTAACGAGGGATGTTCCAAGCCTTTTTAGGAGAGTTGTGGGCCAGGTGGGACATATAAGTTCCATATCTGGTCTAGAAGATGACTGGAACGCTCCCTTGCAGGGGAGTCAAAACAGAACGTTCATAGACAATACCACAAACCCGCTGCTCCTGGTTGTCCAAGGCTAAATCATATTCTTACTGCAGGGATGTGTCTTGATAGCCTCTAAGGCTCCCAATTTTATTTAAGTTCTCCTGTTTACTCTGAGAAGATCTGAAGATCTCCCTACGGAGTCTTCAGAGAGATGCCAGGGAAAGTGGCAATAGGGAGACTGTTGTTAACAGAACTAAAAACACAGCTCCTGTACATCCTAAGTTATACTTTCACCATGCAAGAAAGTGAGAATGGACACAGAAAGGGAGTTTCCTATTTAAATGAATTAACTTTAATGTTCATCCTTTATTTTTTTGTTTCGGATGTGTGGGGATCTCTGAGTCTCTTGACCCTCAACATAAATAGAATGAAAAGCACGATTCTCTGCACCTGAGGGCACTTTTTGTTCTTATTCCCATAAGAGAAGCATCAGAGTGATGAACACAGTGCAAGTGCTTTAAAATAACCACCATCGTCATTAGACAGGGAATTTCTTTTAATAAACACTTGCTCCATTTTGGGCACCATGATCTCAACTTATACGGAAACTGGACATGGCAAAAGGAGGTCTATTTCCGCCAGAGGCAGTGTGTCTTTTGCTAATTTTTAAAAAGCAATAGGCTTCCTTTGGTTCCAGAGTAAGCCAGGCATTTCTAAAAGGAAAAGAGGAGACAAGGTCTGGTGCTTCATGACCTGAATCTTACTTCTAGAGAAGAGAGAAAGGAAGGGAAATAGAGATATATTGCCTGGAGGGACCTAAACCCTCCTCTAGGCATCTCTAACCACACTTTCTGTATGGTACAGTCATCCTGAGCCAATAACGAACGATTCAGGTACCACAAAGCCTCTGCAGACGTCACCAGAGCCCCATGTTTTAGAAGGAGAAGCAGGCCCGAGGATGATTCTCTAGGGCTATGCAGTCCAACGTGGCAGGCATTAGCCACAGGGGACTATTCTTTTACAATTTCTTACTTACTGATTTCAGAGAGAATGGGGACGGGGCGATCTGTTGTTCTACTTACTTATGCATTCATTGGTTGATTCTTGTATGCGCCCTGACAGGTGATTAAATCCACAGCCTTGGCATGTATTAGGATGGCACTGGAACCAACTGAACTACCCAGCCAGGGCCAAATGTGACTATTTAAACTTAAGTTGAAATTACCTAAAATTAAGTATAATTAAAAACTCAGTTCCAACAAACAAAGACATCCCATATTTATGGATTGGAAGACTTAATATTATTTAGGTAACAATGTAACCCCCATCAAAATCCCAATGGCGTTTTTTTTCTTTCCCAGAAACAGAAAAGTAGCCCCTAAAATTCAAATGAAATCTCAAGGGACCCCAAATAGCCAAAATAATCTTGAAAAAGTAGAACAAAAGTTGGAGGACTCACATTTCCCAATTCCGAAACTTACTACATAAAGTTACAGCGTGGAACTGGCACAAGGACATACAGACTATGGGAGTGAAACAGAGAGCTAGAAAGACGCCTTCACAAACACGGTCAGTGGATTTTCAGTGAGTGCACCAAGACTGTTCATCGGGGAAATTTTCAACACATGGTGTTGGTAAAGCTGTATATCCTCAAACGAAAGAATAAAGTTGGACCTTTACCTTGCAACATATAAAAAATTAACTCAAAATAGATCCAAGACCTAAATGTAAGCGCTAAAACTAGAAAACTCTTAGAAGAAAAACACGGGGAAATCTTCATGTTCCCATCCTCAAACATGTTGTATCCCCAAAGGCTTCCTTTTCCAACTTTTCCATTTTAGTCGACAGTAGCTGAAATTTTCTCGTTATTTAAATTCAAAATTGTGTGCAAATATTCAATTCTTCCCTCCTTTATCCGATTATATTAATTTTTCCCCATAAAAAGTAAAACATGTTTATTAAAGAAAATTTAGGGAAAAAGAAAAATAAGTAAAAAGCAGTTGTAATCTTACTGTACAGAGATAATCATTTACATCATGATGCATTTCCTTCTATATCTTTATAAATATAACCGTTTTTACTTTATCAAATTGTGATTACTCTAGACAGTTTTATATTGATCTCAGATTTTAAAAGAACACACAGCAAAGGCAGAAAGACCACATAAATAAGAGAGAATGATGCATTTTGTAGGTATGTTATACATCAATAAAAAATTAAAGTACAAAAAAGATTTGCAGACAAACCTCCTAATGCTCCTGGACTTGCACACGGCAGTTAGTTCTCTCACATCTGAAGTCCCACTAGACTCTCCAACTTAAAGAAATACCAAGTCACACTGCAGTGCTGCTCTCGCATCTGCCCCTTCCCGCTCTCACTGCTGTCGCTGCAGAGCCCGAGTCCCGGCGCCTTGCGAACCAGCCCTTGCTCACGGTCTTCCGCCCCTCCTGAACAGCGCCACCAGAAGTGTCCTCTGGATCTCCAACTCTGTCATGTTACTCTCTGACATTTTGTTTATTGTGTAAAAATAAAATGTATTTTTATACTTAAAAATTTTATTTCCCATAACTCCTCACTGAAGTAAGGCTATCCTTTCTGTGTATCGTACTTGGATTTGATTCCGGGTTTCTTCTTCTGTATTTCCCTATCAAATTAACAATGTAAAACACATAGCTGTGCAGAAAGAATAACTGGCATGCAGGTAGTAGAATAAAAATATTTAAGAAAAAAAAGAAAAATAAGATGTATCTTCTATGAAATAAGAATGGTCAAGAATATGTTCATTTTGGGTGTAGGAGAGTAAGGACAGGAATACAAGGAGCTATGTTAGAAAGGGAATGGTAGTTCTACACAAGAAACTTATGGATGTATATCCCATTATATTTTAAATATTTTTTTCAGAGACAGAGAGAGAGGGAGAAAGAGGGAGAGAGAAGGAAACATCAATTTTTGTTGTTCCACTTATTTATGCATTCATTGTTTGATTCTTGCATGTGCCATGTCTGGGGACTGAACCTGCAGCCTTGGTGTATCAGGACAACAATCCAACCAACTGAGCTAACTGGTAACTGGCCAGGGCCTATCCTACTATTAACAGGTCGAGAAAGAAAGCTCACATGATCACCAACATATTAAGAAAAAATATTTAATAAAACTTAACCCTGTCCTGGCTGGTGTAGCTCAGTGGATTGAATGCCGGACTATGAACTGGAGGGTAGCTGGGTTGATTCCCAGTTAGGGCACATGCCTGGGTTGCGGGCCAGGTCCCCAGTGGAAGAGGCAACCACACACTGATGCTTCTCTCCTTCTCTTTCCACCTCCTTTCCCCTCGGTCTAAAAAGAAAATCTTTAAAACCCCCCACAAAACTTAACCCTCATTTATTTATGATTAAAAATAACCCAGCAAATCAGGAATAGATGGGATCATCCTTAATCTGATAAAAGATATTTAACAGAAATCTACAGCGAACAGATATAATGATATAACTTTAGCCCTGACTGGTGTGGCTCGTTTGGCTGAGTGTAGTTCCGCAAAGGGAAAGGTCGCCGCCTGGGTTACAGGTTCAGTGCCTGGTGGAGGCACATATAAGAGGCAACTAATTGACATTTTTCTCTGACATTGACGTTTTTCTCCCTTCCTTCTGCTCTCTCTAAAAATAAATACATATTTAAAAAAATAATGACATAACTTTAGACGCGCTGATATTAAAGAGAGAAAGTAAGAATTGCTGTTATTATTGCCACTATTAGAACTAATAATAGAATTAGCAGACAGAAGATCAATAGAAAAATAGTACTCATATTTATACTACTAATAATCAACTAGAAAATACAGCATTCAAATTAACAATAAAAGCTATACAAAGATTTTACGAAAAAGATTACAAAACACCTTCAATGGGCATAAAAGAAGACCACTATATCATGTTCATGGATGAGAATGCAGTATCATAAATATGGCAATTCTCCTCTAATTAATCTTTGAGTCACTATAATCACAAACAAAATCCCTAAAGAATTTTTGGTGGAATGTGAAAAGTGGTACTCATCAGGAAGGAGTAGGAAGACTCGAGACATCTGTAACACAATAAGAAGGTGGGGAGATCTGTCCTACTAGTTTTTAAAGACTTATAAAACCAACAGACACGGAGAACACCGAGATGGTGACCAGTGGGGAGGGGAGTCCGAGGGAATGG
>PVKM010047869.1:0-11339 GCA_004027735.1 Carollia perspicillata
ATTTAAATAAAACCATCACATTTGTGACCTAAAATGCTCTCTTGGGCAACATGCATAATGGCAAAGAGTTCATACATGCCAGGCTGCAGGTTTAAAACAAATTGACTGCTCAGTGATAAATTCCTGGAATTAAAGAAGGGGTCAGTGCCCATAAAAACCCTGGCATAACCTTAACTACAGAGGTATGAATGGTTTTCCACAGCTACAATTATTTCATAATGTGCAGGAGGGTTTATCAGGCTAAACAGACCATATGGTGAAATGAATCCTTAAATTGAAAAACAGAAAGGCATTTTTTAAGTGTCAAAGAGGAGATAAAGTCATCTGCACATTTCGGTAGAGGAGGTTCAAGAATGAAAATATGGAAAGTAAATATATGTCACAGTAAAAAATAATTAAAAAGTAAGGATCCTGCTGATGACATATTCAAACTGTTTAAATACATACCTAACATTTGGCCATCATGGAATTTATTACATAAAAATTACTATAGTCGAATATGTTCTTAACAAAAATATGGTTCAATGATACTTTAAAATATAATTTTAATGGTGCTCAATGTTTTGCTTATGTTATAATTTATCCAAAGGAGAAGAAAAGTCAGCTTTTTACATTGACAGGAAGCACAAGTTGCCTAGAAAAATTGGTCGTTACTATTAAACGATATTGGTTGCCAAAGCATGTGCCATTCTGGAAAGTTTTTAGAATGAAAAGACCATCTAAAAACTGTCTGAGGATGTTACTGGAGCTCAATCTATATAAAAGGGAAGAACATTCCATATTCCTGAGTGTTCTCTTTACATTAAGCAGGAACAGACTTTGATTATGAAGAGCTGAGCAAAACTGTTGGTCGAGTTCCACCCACTCTTCAAGTAAACAATCTCACCTGGCTGTGCAAGGGACAGGTGTTTGTCAATCTTTTGCTTATTGGAAAATAAAAGACCAGTGAACCCCAACTGCATGAAAAATAGGCGACTGAGTTGAATATGGCATCTGCTCTTCGCTAATGTAATTTCTTCAGCTTAATTACTTTTCGACAGCAATTCCTGGATTTTTTCAAAAGCCTTCTGTCCAATATTTAGCCACAGAAGATTCTCCCAGACCTCTTTATTGGTGCCAGAACCAGAACATTTTAAATTACATAGCCATATTTGTGACATTTTATTTAAGCATTTAAAATTATAAGAATATGGATATAGATATAGATATGTATATATGTAAGTCCGCATGCCCTTCCTCTATATGTAAATCATCGTAGGCTAATTGTAGAATCCAGACATATCTTTGAACATGTATTAAAATCAACTCCATGATTTTATCTGAAATCTATTCAATACACACACACACACATGATATAATTCTGCTAATCCATCTTGATTTTTGGAATTTGAAAGACTATTTCCCACTACAGAAATGAGCAACACGGTGAAATCATAATGAAAGTGATGGTCATTTATAGTCAAAACATGTTCTTGTGTAATTAATTTGGATGAATAAATATATAGGGGCTTTATTTCTAATCCACTCTGTGAAGTGAGTAAAAATATTAGATTATGGAACAACATTGCTATAGGCATAGAAGAATTCAGGTTTGAATCATGTCTCACGTTTAAAAATATCTGGGATCTTTTCACAACTTAAGTCTCCACAGATGATCAATTCACCAGATTTTTTTCTTACTTCCATTTTTCTGTCCTAAGTTTTATTTATGCATCAAATCAGTTATATGTTGGATCATGCTTGTCCGCTTCAGAATGTCAGAAAACAAAAGATTTGTGTTTCAAATTTCCATGACTTCAGGAACACTTGTATTCTTTCAGTTAACTGACTTGCTGTTTTTCCATATTTTGATTTTAGGAGCAAATATCTCTTTCATCTGGTATAGAACGAGTGATGTGGGAATTCATATGGTCTCTTTTAGCCCAGGCATACTCCTTTCATTGCACCTTGCTTTACTGTACTTTGCAGATATTATGCCTCTTACAAATGGAAAGTTTGTGGCAAACCTGCATTTAGCAGGCCTATAGGTGCTGCTTTTCTAACAGGCCCAGATGATGATGGTTAGCATTTTTAGCAGCAAAGTATTTTTAAATTAAGATTTGTACATTTTTTAGACATAATGTTATTGCACACTTGATAGACTAGAGTATGGTATAAACATAACTTTTATGTGCACTAGGAAACCAAAAAAGTGTATAACTTCTTTTATCGTGATATTCACCTTATGTGATATTTGCTTTATTGCTGTGGTCTGCAACCAAACACATAAGATTGTTGAGGTATGCCTGTATTCTCATACATGTGATGAGTAAAATATCCACCCAGTGGGAATGTTATTAACAGTTATAGATAATTGCACTTGTAAAATTAAGAAACACACAATGATAATCCTAAAACTTAGGAAAATTAAAATAATAAAATCTGCAGGTTTTGATTTGTTAAAATGTCTGAACCAACTGATGAGTTGCATACATTTACTCATTTCAGTAATCTACCTGGCTTTTCTCTCCTGCCATCCACCTTATCACCTTTGGTTTATATTTCTCTATATCTAAATCACTTTGTTGGAGCTTATGATCAGACAGGATTATAAAATTATTTGACTGTTATTTTAATTTTGCAATTTATTCTGATTTATGACTCTACATACTTTAAACTCAAATGTTAGCATCAAGAACTGTGGGAGAAAACACGATTGGGTTCAAGTTCTCACTCTTATTTATCAGACATGTGGTCTTAGAATATCTTTTTTTCTTCTCTAACTCTCATTCTCCCAAGTTAAAAAGGAAAATTTTCCATTAAGTAGGGAGAACACAAATAGATCTCTAGCACAGAGCCTGGCACAAAGTAAGTGCCTATTACCTGTCAGTCAGTGATGTCAGCCAGCGATGGACATCACAGTGATGTTGATGATAACTGTGTGGAGGAAATGGATAAGCTGGCCTACTGTTTTACTCAATTGTATTTGGTCATTGAATTTCTTTACTGTCTCACAGTGGAAAGAGAAAACAGTCTTGCTTGAAGAATATGTGAGCCTTTATTTCACAGTGTTGTAGTCAAGAAGTCTCAGACAAATTTACTAATCCAAACGAGCCTCTGTTTTCTTGTCTAGAGAAGTCTTTGTTAGTCTTTGTAGTTGAGACTATTAGTAGCACAGAGGGGAGAGAGGAGAGAAGTTCAGGAGAAAAGGGGAAGGGTTTACAGGAACAAGTATAAAGGACACATGGACAAAAACTAGGAGAGGTGGAAATAGGAGGGAGGTAGGGAGGGCTGGGGGTGTGGGCTGGGATGGGAGTAAAAGACAGAAAACTGTACTTGAACAACAATTAAAATAAACATTAAAAAACATTTACTTACAATGATTTATAAATATATATATTTATACACATTTTATAGACACACAATCTTTGAGATTGAGCTATCTAAAACTAAAGATTTTTATATTTAACAGTTCCATTTTATTTCTGTAACTTTTCTCTGATACATCAAACATTTTTCCTTTGTGCATTTGGATGCAATGAGTTTTTGGTATATGGAATTTGTTAGCTTATAACCTCATTTTGAATTGAACCACTTATCAACATGAGATTATGCTTTTGTCTCATGCTTATTGCCTTGCATTTTCTTATATCAGTATTGCAACACCTATATTTTTGGAAGGAGGGAATACTTTTAATATTTTGTATCTTTTTGATTTAGGTTTATTACTTACAATAAACTGTTATTGAATTTTGAAAATTAAAAAAAACAAAGGTCAAAAGACTATAAAGAAAACTACATAAATCAATGCAAGTGAAAGTGTTTTTTAAACTGTAAAGTTTCAAAGACTTTTATATTTATATTTTAAATCATTTTCATTGTAACTTTATTACTGTTGTCTCCATTTTTCCCACTTTGCCCTCCTCTGCCCATCCCAATCCTTGCTCACTCAGTCAATTCCCACACTTTTGTCCATGTCCATGGGTCATTCATACATAATTTTTGTCTAGTCCTTTCCCCTTCTTTCCACCATTATCCCCCTTCCCCCTCCCCTCTGGTTACCTTCAGTCTGATCCATGTTTCCTTGCCTGTGGTTCTCTTTTGTTCATTAGCTTATGTCGTTCATTAGATTCCTGTTAAAGGTGAGATCATATGGTATTTGTCTTTCACCAACTGGCTTATTTCGCTTAGTATAATATTCTCCAGTTCCATCTGTGCTGTCACAAATGGTAAGAGTTTGTTCTTTCTTTCTGCTGTGTAGTATTCCATTGTGCAAAAGTACCACAGTTTTTTGATCCACTCATCTGCTGATGGGCATTTAGGTTGCTTTCAGCATTTGGCTATTGTAAATAGTGCCACTATGAACATAAGGGTGCACAGGTTCTTTTGAATTGGTGATTCAGGATTCTTAGCGTGTATTTCCAGCAGCAAAATCACTGTGTCAAAAGGCAGTTCCAATTTTAGTTTTTTGAGGAAATTCCATGCTGTTTTCCACAGTGGCTGCACCAGTCTGCACTCCCACCAACAGTGCATTAGGGTTCCCTTTTCTCTGCATCCTCTGCAACACTTGTTTGTTGATTTATTTATGATGGCCGTTCTCACTGGTGTGAAGTGGTATCTCATTGTGGTTTTATTTGCCTGTCTCTGATGGCTAGTGATGCTGAGCATGTTTTTATATGTCAGTGGGCCATTTGAACATCCTCCTTGGAGAAGTGTCTGTTCAAATCCTTTGTCCATTTTTAATTGGATTGTTTGCCTTCCTGGTATTGAGTTCTTTATATATTTTGGAGAGCAAACCCTTGTTCTCTGTATCATTGACAGATATGTTCTCCCATACAGTCAGTTCCATTTTCATTTTGATGATGGTTTCTTTAGCCTTGCAGAAGTCTTTGAGTTTGATGTAGTCCCATTTGTTTATTTTTTCCTTTATTTTCCTTGTCTTAGAAGATATATTGGCAAAAATATTGCTACATGGGGTATCTGAAAATTTTCAGCCTATGTTTTCCTCCTGGACTTTTATGGTATCATGACTTATATTTAAGTCTGTTATCCATTTTGATTTTATTATGATATATAGTTAAGTTGGTGATCTAGTTTCATTTTTTTGCATGTACCAGTCCAGTTCTCCCAACACAATTTATTGAAGAAGCTGTTTTTACTCCACTGATGCTCATGCCCCTTTTGTGAAATATTAACTGACCGTAGAGACTTGTGTTTATTTCTGGGTTCTCTATTCTTTTCCATTGATCTGTGTATGTTTTTATGCCAGTGCCAGACTATTTTAATTACTGTGGTCTTATAGTATAGTTTGATATCAGCTATTGTGACTCCTCTTACTTTGTTCTTTTTTTTTTAAGGATTGCTGAGGCTATTTGGGATCTTTATTGGTTCCATATAATTTTTTGAAATATTTGTTCTAGATCTGTGAAATATGAAAAGATTTTTGATGATTTATTTTGTCTCAAATATTTAATTAGATTCAAGAGTTCTCATTAAACATAATACATAATTGTGACCCAAGGAGTTGTTAATATGTAGATCTCTCCTCTCTGTGAGTTTGGGGAGGTCAATGCATCTACACATTATAAAAACACACAAAATAACTTACTGTGGGTGACCAGAGACCATGTTTTGAGAATGCATAAACTGTAAAACACCCTGAAACTATGGGGGAGAGTAACAGCAAAGAAGTATCTAAGTGATAGGAATAAAGAAGTGTCTAAGGTTGGTGATAGATCATGCTAAATTATGATTAATGGTTAATCTGAAGATGGTAATTATACACTACACATCTGGTTTTCCCTATTATTGATTTATGAATATTATTGGTATGTTTAACCTAAAATAAAGCACATGAAAATATTAATTGCAGACAAAAATATCAGCAAAAAAGAGAAAGCAAAGAGATATGAGCTCTTAAGTATAGCTAAGGGATTGATATTGGAGGGCCTCAGAAAGAGTCCTCTCAACATTCTAAAATTCTATTCTGTAGCTTAAGCAAACTAAAAGCAAGGCTGTTTAATGATGAATATCTGATCTATTCATGATACATTTTTTTCTCCTAAGGCATCAGAACTTAATGGTCCTGGAAAATTAAGAGTAATTTGATGAGGAAGAGTTGTTACTATTAGTGAAAAAATACTAGTCAATTATATTCAATATCAAGTTATATAAAAAGTGTATTAAGTGATCCAAGTAGTATTTTCAGCCTTGTTGCATAAATTTGATATGAAGTTCAATAATGGAAACATTTTAGTGACACAACTATATGAACGTATTTAAATAATCTTCTTAAAAATGGTTAAAATGATAAATTTTATGTTGTATATGTTACCACAATAAAAAACAAATTTAAAATGTTGGATATATTTTACTATAAATATCGACCACAGGTACAGTTAATAGCAGTTCTTTAATTCCCAATTCAAACTTTCTAAAAGAAAAGAAATAAAATATTATAAGCCTGTCTGTGATACTTTGGATGAAATGGTCTCTTAGAAAATTACTCATAAAATATTAATTATAAAAATGGATAAAATATATATCATACTACTAGGTTCCTATTCCTTCTATCTTGTAGTCACTCATCCTTAGTGTTGAGTTCAGAATACCTAGAGGAGGATACACTGAAATTGAATAAGGAGCAGATGTGAGGAATGTTATCAGAGTCTGTTTCATTGCTGTAAATCTGTGGATGTATCAGGAACTGAGCAAATCTTAAAAGGCTACAATATTCAGAAAACAAAATGTGGGCTAATAGGGGAGCTGCATCTGTCAGAAGCTAGACTTGAAAACCAAGCTAAGCCACAGCCACATAACAAAGGCAGTATAGAGTTAAAGAAACTTTAGAGTGGTAGAAAAAGAAAAAACAAAGCCAGGACCACAGCTGTATTACAAACATTTATTGCTCATATGCTCATATGCTGTTCTTACAAATTCACAGCAGCCAACTCGAGCATGAGGTCTGAAGGGAAGGTGGAGAATTTCAGAAGTGATTTGATCAATAAGTGGGAAATCCAATGTATTGGATAAGTCATCCATGCAAATGATAAAAGAATCATAATTTGCAATATGAAATTTGAGATATGAATTTGAGATGTGAAAAAAGATGCATTTTTGCCTAATCCTAGGAAAAATAACATATATTATGAAATAGAAGGAAACAGTAAAGAAAGAATAAACAAGGTGTTATGAAATACAAATATAAAAATATATATGCACCCCTGTGTTCATAGCAGAACATGGTATGTGCTCCCACTTATTTGTATCTTCCTTAATTCTTTCTTCAGTATTCTGTAGTGGAAAACAGTATGAAATTTCCTCAGAAAATTAAAAATGGAAAGGCCTTTTGACCTAGTGATCCCAATGCTGGGATTATACCCTAAGAATCCTGAAGCACCAATTCAAAAGAATTTATGCACCCTATGTTCACAACAGCTTTATTCACAATAGCTAAGTGCTGGAAACAGCCTAAGTACCATCAGTAAATGAGTGGATCAAAAACTGTGGTTCATTTACACAATGGAATACTACACAACAGAAAGAAAGAAGGAACTCTTACCATTTGTGAAAGCATGCATGGAACTAGAGAGCATTATGCTAAGTGAAATAAGCCAGGTGGTGAAAGACAAATACCATGTGATCTCACCTATAAATGAAACCTAATCAACAAAACAAATAAGCGAGCAAAACAGAACCAGAGGCATTGCATTTAAGAACAAATTGACAGTAACCAGATGGGAGGGAGGAAGGGGATAATGGGAAAAAGAAGGGGTAGGGGCAAGTCAAGGAACAGGAATAGATGACTCATGGGCACAGACAATGGGGTGGGATCGACTGTAGGAGCAGGGGCAAAGAAGAACAATGGGGAAGAAGAGGGGACAACTGTAACTGAACAAAATTTAAAAAAAACTCACCAGTTACTTTGATAATAATTAAGTATACATAATGAACAAAATGCGGTAATAAATCCCAATGCTTGGAATTTATTTTAATAACATTCTCTTTAAAAAGCTTTAAAGTAGTGGTAATATATAGAAAATATAGAGATAAAAGACCAAAAATACTCAATAAGAAAAATATTTGATATAAGGTTTTAAGAAAAACAATAGCAGCAATAAAATGAAAAGAATAAATTTAAGAGAAATAGCAGAAATTTATAAATGAGATCATTAAAAATATTAAGAGGTTCTTGCAATGAACTACACAGTTCTCTTGCAATCTATCATAAAATGGAGGAACATGGAAATTAGCCTTAATAGTAACATATTGGGGATGTAGCCACAAACATAAAAATTTAAATTATAAGGGACTGCTGTCAACAACTTTACACTAACGTATGGGGAAATCTAAGTAAAGTGGACAACATTTTTCAAAAAATAAATATCAAAATTACTTATGATAAATATTGAATAAATCAACAACCATTGAAAATTGTAAAAGAGAATAAAAATTTCTAACCCAAAGGTATTTTTGACTGATATTGTTTTATATTTAAATTGTATTAAATTTCAAGGAAACAACAATTCTTACATTGTTTGGTCATGTACATTATACATAGAGAGGGAGAGTGTTCAGGCTTAGCTTTAGTGCCTTATATAACACTGCTAACAGTATTGAATGTGTATATCACACACACATACACACAAATGCTATATGTATGAATGCATAGGTGCCAGTTTTGCTTTGTAATGAAATGTTAAGCATCCAAAACATGATAATAGCCAACTCAATAACAGTACATACAAAGAATATGTGATAGGAAGTAAAAAATGGCCCATGTTAGGACATCTAATTATGAAATGAATTCTACTCTTTAGTAAAGTAACAGAAGGAAAAATGTTACTTTGAATATACCTATTGGAAGCCAAGATAATATAATTAATTATAATTCAGATAGTCCATTAAAGCCAGAACAACACAAAGATATGAATTATTTTTTAATATTGTCCTAGCCAAAAAAGTCCATAATGACAATAATTATATACATACACACCTTAGAAGATAATTTTTATTTTCTTATTATGATACATTGACTTTGGGCTTATTATAACTAAATAATTAATTGAAAATTCATCTGATTTAATATTAATATTTAAACAAATATTTTCCAAAGTAAATGTTCAGAAAATAAAAATGGTGTACATTTCACAAATATTCAAATTAAAATTATTAGGGAAAATTAATGCTTTTAGTAGTGAAAACATAATATAATGAAAATCATACCTGGGCACATTATATTGCTGAATAAAAATGTAAATCAGTCAGGGCTGAATTATTTTAATTGAGAAAATTTACTAACATTGTATGTACTCGGATAAAAGGGTGTTGGAGAACTGAAAAGGCAAAACTGGAACCGTAATAAAACAGAGATAGTGGCTTCAGGAAGCAGTTTGGGATCACAGGGTGACCAGAAGTAAGGGCTGGAATTCTGAGAAGGTAGAAAGTTGAAGGAGGTCCCCCAAAAGCTGGGACTGAGCCCTCTGGGGGTTTGTGCATGGATAGGTCTCAGACTTATGAGGAAGAGGCACCATACAGGACATTTCCCAATGGATGTGTTAAGGCTGATCTACTAACAGAGAAAACTGAGAAGTGGGACCACCTGCTAGTTCCAGGGTGAAGATGGGTGTCTGGGGTGGGTGATGCTGACAGAAACCCTAAACCAACAGGGAGGGCAAGTCCCCCTCATTTCCATGCCCTTAGTCTTCTCTAATGCTCTTTCCGTGTAGGCATAACAGGGATCCATCTGGAAATGGACATGCAGTTTACACAGTCTCAGCCCTTGTATCACAAAGCAGAGGTAGGGAGGGGAGTGTTTGGGACAGAAAGACAACTAGCTAATAATCAACACATAAAGGATAAGATAGAAATCTAAATAGCAGCAGAAGGAAAGATAAATTATTTCAGAAGGAATAAGGAAAATACTGACATGGTATCACCAAAATGCAAAAACAAACAAACAAAAAACAAATAAAACTGCCTACTAAGTATTCTATCTCCAGTGAAATGACCTTCAGAAAAACATAAAGGTACAATAAGCCACCTTCAGTAAAGCAAAAAAGGAAAATTTTCACCATAAAATATGAAGGAAGGAAAAGAAATATCATATTCTCTTCTTCAAGCTGGTGGAAAATTATTCTAGTTGGTAGGTAGGGGATGTAGGAAGGTGTAAAGAATAACAGAAAGGATATAAAAATGGTTAAAACTAAATCATTATTGACTGTATGTGAAACAATGAATGTATTTTTAATAAATGGTAACAATGCATATATATTAATGGCATTGTCAGTTTATGTTATTTCATACATAATCTAACAATAATAGTAATAATAATAAATGATAATTCCTATTTACAAAATAAATCTCTCTGTAAAAGTGATAGCATTATAATGTGGTAATATAAAATAAGATTAATAATAATAAAAAGATTAGTGGCTGAGAATTTATCAAATGTATCAAAGGCATTAAGTTACAGATAGAAATATCTTAATTTTCAAATACTAAAAATATGGAGTAATGTTGGTTATATTAATGGTTTATTCCTTTTCATTGCTGAATAGTATTCTGTCATGTGGCTATAGGCAGTATGTTCACCCTTGTAAGTATATTTTATTTTTTTCCAGTTTAGGGTTATTTTATATAAATCTGATATGAACTTATGTGTACTGATTTTCATGTCTATGTAAGTTTTTATTATGATAAATGCATAGGAGTATGACTGCTTTATCATATGGTAAATATATGTTTAATCTGTAAGAAACTATTTTCCAGAGTGGCCATGCCGTTTTCTATTCTTTCAAGCAATGTATGAGATATCCAATTTTAGTTTGTATCTGCATTTTTCTAATGGCTAATTGTGGGGAACCACTCTGCCTGGTTTCAGGAGTTGTAACCACCCTCCGTGGCTAAGCCTGAGTAAGGGATCTCCAGACTGTGAGCCACTGAGGAAACACAGTTTATCTCCCTGGCAAGAGCCATCTCTAGCCCCCAACGCTTGGTTGGTTAGTCAGAGTCTATGGGTAAGACCCCTCAGAGGAGGGGCAACCCATGACAGACATGATCATGTGGGAGGCCATCTAGGAAGGACTCAGTGGGGGCTGCAGCAAAGTGAGGGCAAAGGACCCTCACCCCCTGGCTATTTTGACATAGCCTGAGTCCCCTTTTCATCTGGGAGAAGCTCTGGGAGAAGTGCTTCCTGGCTCCAATCCACTTAAGCCTGAATCTTGACGGGGAGCTGGTACGGCCCTCTGCTGGCTAGAGTGGTTTCCGGGGTAATCAGGCATAAGAAAGAATATGTAAAATACTGTGAAACCTGCTTTTGTTTAGAATGCTCTTAATTAAATAAGGATCCAAGCAAGAAG
>PVKM010047870.1:0-11344 GCA_004027735.1 Carollia perspicillata
GTCTAGTGGGAGTGGCAGCTGCACTCAAGTCCAAGAAAAGAGCTGAGAGTAGTTTAAAAGCCCACCGTGTGCTAAGCCTCGTGGTAGGAAATCAATGACGCGGTGTCATTAATGTGTCTAACGACTCTGTGTGGCCAGCAGTAGAGTCCCCCTTTCCAGGTGCAGCAGCTGAAACCCCCTGGGCAAACTCATCTCACATTTAGGTGGCGGGCCTTCCAGCCAACCTCGACTGTCTGGCCCAAATCCTATGCTCCTTACCTTCCACCCATGCGGAAGATGTAATAATAAGTAGAGTGGAGATACAAACAGCGTTCTGAGGAAACACACACACACACGTCGACTTGAAATATGGGCTTTGGAGAGGAGGCAATGACCGAAGGGGGACTCGATTATAAGATGATGCACAGATGGTCCAGGGACAGGAGGAGAGGGGCAGGTAGAGGCAAGAATGAGAACGGTAACAAGAAGCATGACAGCACGTGACCTGTGAGAATAAACTCAGCGGGACCCTTAGTGGCCTTGGGAGCCAGTGTGCACGAGGCCTGCCTTTATCCGGGAGTCATGCTGGGCCACTGAGAGCTTTAGCTGGAGGAATGAGATATGTGTTTTTTTAATCTGGAAGGAAGACCGTCCAACAGCAAAGTGAAGGAATGATTGGAGGAATGCACAGAGAAGGAAGGAGATTAGGTAAATCTTATAGTAAAAAAGCAAAAAATCAAAAAAAAAGTGGTGCAAACCTGACACTGAGTTGTACTCAAGGGAACAAAGGAGGAGAAATGGATGGTGAAGTCGCTGTGGAGGCAAAAATTAGCAAGACTTCCTACGATTAGCTGAAGGCGGACAGTGATGGAGATGCCGTCAGAAAGCAGCGCCAGTGAGTGGGATGGGGCGGGGAGTCCTGCCCGTGAGGACCTTCGGTGCAGAGAAAGCATCACTCTGAACTCTCACGTGGTCCTCACTAGGCGTGGGGGGCAATCCTGGCTCCCAGGATGCAGCAGAGACCCCGGGGCAGCAGCTGGACTTTGTGCCTTCCCCCAGCTCTGCAGGGCTTGGCCGCCTTTCCTCATGCAGCTCCAAGTCCCGCTCTTCATCTTCTGGGATTCTGGAGCTGGGGACCTGCAAATCGCTACCCAGCTCATGACCAGGCTGACTTCCAGTAAAGGCTGCTAATGGAAGGTTCTAGAGGGAGAACGGGAAGCTGCGAAGAGGGAAAATGGGTTTCTCTGATCTTTCTAGGTCCTGCCTGGGCAGCCCTAGCCACAGAGCCCAGCTCCACCTCAGACATCAGTGTCCTTTGGCACTTCCAGATGATCCTTTCAAAGCCACCTGTGCAAAGACAAACCGTTTCCCTGCCAGCTGCAGAGAGCCCTCCACAGGCCACCAGGCACAGCTTTGCAGCAGGCCCTCCTGAAGGTCCGGGCAGCTGAGCCCGGGAGCCAGGAAGGCCCATCCTGTTCCTCCTCTTTGCTCCCCAGCCCTCACAATCAACACCTCTTCTTGCAGTACTATTGATCAATAATCACAACTAATCAATTAATTCATCAATACTCACATAGTCATGAATAACCATAATTATTCACTGTTCGTCACTGAGTCATCTCCATGCCCACTGCAATGCTGTTCGCCTTCCAATGCTGATGTAAGCAGTCCCCTGTACGAGATGCCCTGAGTCTGAAATGACTGCTGGCGATTCTAGTTTTCTGACTGGGCCGAGGACTGCTTTGCTGGGTGCCAGAAGCGCTTTAAGGGAGCACGCCCTCCAAGACAGGATCCAAAGACTGGTTCGCTAATGTCTCTGAGCGGAACGCAACCTGTCAGTGAGAAATGAGATGCTAACAATCTGGGGTGAGAAGCAGTCCCAAAAGTCAGCGGACACTTGGGAGGAAGTGCCTATTCCAGCCAACGCCTGGAGGACCAAGTGGTCGCTGAACTTGGTTACAATGTTGGTGGTGACCACAGGACCCTGAGTGGGGTGGATACTCCTCACTGCACTGGACACACGACAGGAAGAAAATAAAAAAAGCTAGGCTTCAAGATGTCATTAGCGACTCCACTCTGATCAAAGGATGAGACTGATGCTGCTGTGGCTTCAAAAGCAGCTCTCGTCTCCCGTAGCTCCAGGGCAGACATGGCTGGAGGTCACACGCAGACCGCTGCTGCAGGTCGCAGCGTTACAAGCAGACTGGAAGTCGTGCATTCCCCAGGCCTCCTCCATACACTTTCAGGCATTGGAAGGAGTGGGACACTGACATTTCCTATGGGGACACTCGGCTGGATTCGGACTACCCTGGGGACCTCCAACAATTAGCCGTCATCATTACCATCACATAAAGGACCCAACACGTTGCATTTAACACATCCCGACATGCTATTTGCTTATCGTTTTTCTTTATTCCTTGCCCCACTAGCACATATACTCCATGAGAGCAAGGATATTCTTGTTTGTTTGTTGCTCTATTTCCTACTTCAAGCAATGCCTTCACAGAGCAGACACTGACTCACTAGTTATTGAGCAAAGAGGTGTGTGGAGAAAGTCTGGGAGGGAAAATAAAGCAAGGTGGGGGGAGAGTGTTGAGGAAGTACGTCTACACGCAGAGAGGGAGATGAGAGCCAGTTAGTCGGATGCGTGGTGTACCAGGTTGGATAAGTGAGTCTCCGTGCGGTCTGCAAGGGATGTAAAAGATTGTTTGCTTATCCCCTCCCTCCCACTTCACAGATGAGAAAGTAGAGGTTTCAGAATATGACAGACTGGCCTGAGGCGTGCTGCACCAACAAGACTAGAAATGAGCTTGCCTTAGTCTTAGTTTAGAGTCCTCAGTTTAAAAATAACGAGGTTCACTGTGGATAAAGAGATGGGGGTTAGAACACCTCCTGAGAGTTGAGCATCTCTCTCTGGGTCACTGTGCATGTGCGTGGGTTTCTGTGTTTAATATTTTATTTTCTTAACACATATTTACTAAGCACCTACTATGTGCAGTCACATACATCGCTCACCTAGATGCTATTGATTATCCACTTTCACCAGGTTTTGAAATTCCCAGGTATAGGGTGTAGCTGGGCCTCAGGTTCTACCTTTCAGATGTAGAATCAATATATGTATCCACTCTATTACCTTCACCTGCCACAACACAAAATAAAACAGGGAGAGAGAGAGTAGCAAAGTGAAATGATTCTGGAGGGGAGCCAGCACATTATGCCAGGCATTCCACAGATTGCAAATGTAAAAAGGAATAGATCTTCAATTCAGCGACTCCCCTGAGTAATAACTTCACAGCAAACCAAAGGCGTCAATGGGCCTGGCTGTGCCGGGGGGCTCCCACACCTGGGGGAAGGGCTGGTGTGCCTCACTTGGTCTGTAATTCGACCAGGAAAAGAACAGCTGTGGCATTAGGAAATGGAGCAACTTGAAGGGAACGCCACTGAGAAGTCACAGAGGACTCGAGAGTGGCTCTGGGGAGAATGACGCGCCCGTCACCTCGTGGTTTCACTTGAGCATGGGTTACCTGTAATCCAGTCAGTGGGTTCCTGCCACAGGGCAGCTTCTCCCGAGGAGTCGGGATCTTCCTAAGGCTTTGCCTCAAGTGGAATGGCACAGCCCTCGGGGTCTGACCTGCATGCAGCAGCGTGCGTTTGTGCAGCTGTGGGAAGTGGAAACGCGGCTCGTGGTCGACCAGAAAGCTGGGCAGTGGATGTCTCCTCTCTCACTGCGTCAGGGTGAGGCGCGGCTGGTCCACCCCAAGGAATGGGCCAGGGAACTGCTGTCCCAGAACTAGTGACTGAGACAGAATTTCAGATTTGGTCTCCGTCACTCAAATAATCCTTTTATTATTTTTTTTACCTGAACTGATTCCAAAAAAACGTTCTGCAAAGACAGCTAGAAAATATGAACTCATTCATGAATTCGGTGCGGCAGGGGGTGCACTTCAGTGTCTGCACCTTTTCCTACAAGGATCCAAATTAGAAAATAAAAAGCAAACGGAAAAAGACATTGTGTGACCTTCTCAAACCTCACATCGGACCTGGAAGGCAGAACTCGCAAATAAAACGCCTAATTAGTCAATCCAAGACACCTTTATTTTCAAAACTGTCATCCATTAAACTAATGCAGTAAGTGTTCACAACACACAGACTCTAGGACAAGCCCAGCTCAAGGCACTGAGAACAGAGGAGTGGACACAACCGTCACATGGAGCTGAAGCCCTCTCCTTGGGGACAGGATCGGCGACAATAACCCAAACCATGAAAATAACCGACTTCACAACAGCAGAGAACTAGAATATCAGGGAACGCTCAGTTTATACAAGGGCAAAGAAGGATAATGGGGCAGCATGCCAGGGAGCTACCCAAGCCTCAGCCATCGCAGAGGCCATTCTGGAAGTGACGGCAGCCCTGAATCTCTCTCCTGCCCCCGCCCACACCGACAAGGGCAGCAGGGCCTTGCCCTGGAGCCCCCCCTGGGACCTGACTTACTGAGCTGAAACAGGGTCCTGAGCTAATCCGAGGAAGGAACAAGGAAGCCCACTGCTTTTACAAAAGAAAAGATCAATTTTGAAAGCGTCTGTACACCAAGCCGCCTATGTGTTCAAGCCATTGCTTCGGCCAAAGTTTTCTCTTCAAAGTCCAGCTCTCAGGGCTGAGACACTGGCACAGTGAGAGGGACAGTGGGTGCCTGGACCACAGCCACGTCTCGGTGTCCCGTCTTTCCTCCATTCATCAGCTGGAGAGATCATGCTCTCCAGGCTGCCCTTCCATGATGGCTTTAGGGAGACTTCTTGTCTTCGTGCTGCTGACAGTCGTTACCAAGGGCTGTCAAATCCCAGCACCTTGGAAGGGACCAGAGAGCTCATCTGTCTGAACCACTGCCTTCATCAGGCAAAGATACCGAAGTGAAACATGTTGAAAAATTGTCCTGATATCGCCAAGCAAATAGTGAAGCACCACGGCAAGTCTGCGGGTGGAACTGGGCACCCTTTCTTCTTTTACTCAACACTTAACTTTAAAAAATCCTTGTGGCCATGGATTTAGATTAAGTTCACTGGCAGTGGCTCACTCCCATGCTGGCATGGCTTCACGAACACTGAACACCGAGTACCACTGAACTTGCAATTGGTAGGGATGGGAACAGCTCGTTCCTGGGGACCTACTGTGCACCAGGTACCCTGCCACATGTCCCACATGCAGCATGTGCTCCCCACAGGACTGCGGATTTCCTGAGAACAAGGACCCTGGCCACCCTGGCTCATCTTTGTGTCACTGGCCCGCAGCCAGAGGTAGACATTCGGTAAACAGTCCGAGTGAAGAACGATCTCGATTGCGTCTTAAGAAACCAGGTGAGTGCTGGTGTGGACTGCGGGCTGGCCTCACTGAATGATTTGTACAATCCATTCAGGGCGTAAGTGTGGGAATGAGGAGAAACTGTGTGACCTTTAGAAAGAGGAAGTCCCGCGGGATCCATTTTAACGTAGAACTGAGATTGCTTCAAATCCGGCAAACAGAGTGCTATGAATATACAGGTCCTTTCGAGGTGCTTCAGAGGTTAAACGTGTCCCTGAGACATTGTTTTCATTCTTTTTTTTTTCAATATTTTATTTATTTGTCTTTAGAAGGGAAGGGAAGGAGAGAGGGAGAGAAGCATCAATGTATGGTTGCTTCTTGTGCATCCGCTGCTGGGAACTGGCCTGCAACCCAGGCATGTGCCCTGACTGGGAAGCAAACTGTGATCTTTTGGTTTGCAGGCCCACGCTCCATCCACTGAGCTACACCAGCCAGGGCAATTCTGCTTTGTATGCTTAGCAAAGTGTTCAACTCTCAACCACAATCAGAGAAGTGGAAACTACGTTTGGAACTGCGGTCGGCACAACTGTCGCCGAGGTCCACCGTGAGCCAGAGCCCCCCGGCCCAGATTCCACACGGTTGGTCCGATGGCCTCTCAGTGAGTTCCCGCCAACTATGTGAAATTAAGCATAATATGGTGGAAATGATCATAATTACGAAGTGCCAGAGCTTTACATGTTCTGAGAGCTTGAAATGTATTGCCTCATTTAATCTCCACGACCATCCAACGAGTAGGTGATCTTCATTGCTGTAACAATCCCCCCTCTACAGATGAGCTGAAGGAGACAGGCAAGGCCAACGACCAACCATGTCTAAATTCTGGCTCCGCTTCTTCCCGCCTCGAGTTACTCTCCCTGTGGATAAACGCGTAGGTGGGTGGGTGGGTGGGTAGTTGGGTAGGTGCATGAGTGGATGGGTGGGTGAATGAAGGAACAGAAAGAGACAGGAAACAATTTAGAGGGTGTCACTGCTGTGGATACATAGTCTCTACGTATCCGACTTAATCCATAATTCATGCGAATTGCGGTTGCGTGGGCTGAGTCATGCTGGAACCGTTGGGGAGGCCAAGAATGCTGGCTATGTGGGCCGGCTCCAGAGTCAGACACGCCCATCCATCTGCCGGCTCTGCAGCGTGACAAGCTGTTTGGCCTTGAGTGTGACATCTCTGAGCCTCCATTTCTATCTCTAGAGAATGGGGGGTGGGGGATAAATAATCTGCTCAGAAAGCCGTGGGAGGGTCAGGCAGCGTGCTGGCGCACAGCGGGCGCTCTGGACACACGTGTGGAAAGAATGAGCCAATGAGTCGGCCACAGTGCCCCCCACATGTGGACAGGGCCTGTGTGAAAGCCAGGATCCAGTGGGTCTCTTTACGTTACATTTTGAGCGGCAAAATCCTGCAAATGCTACAAAGCCGTGAGAATCTCCAGCTTTGTGTTTTAAACCTCGTGTGTGTCATCAGGCACGTGGTGGGGATGCTCTGACTTTGCTCACCAGAATGGACCTACTGCCAGCTGTGATCCAGAAAGCCAGGTCACTGTCCTAACTCTGTATTTCTGAACAGCGGACGTACGCGTTGCCAAAATCAAGTGCGTTTCTAATGCGGGTGAAGGGGTCTGGAGAGAGCATTTTCACTGAGACTCTTCCCTGGGGAGGACCAGCTGGTCCTCCAGCCTTTCTGGTTTGCGACTCTATTTCGCCCGAGTGCCCAGCCTAGGGAGAATGCATTCTCCCCACTTACATGGGCAGCCCCTGTCCTCGAGGTCACGGCAGGCTTATCTGAGTTTCCTGAGCTGATCCACCAGCTCTCACTCAGGTAAGACTTGGGCATCCAGCTAGAAAAACAGGATCATCCGAAAGTCTTGGCAGCCCTCATCTTCACGGGATGGCACACCAAAGTGCTTCCCCACACCCCCGAGGCTCCTCAGGACACGTTTCCCTGTCAGGGGGAAGATGAAAAGGGCTTCGCCTTGGAAGAGTGGAAGCCACGATCTTGGCGTCACGCTCTCCCTTGATCTGTACTTCGCCAGATGAAGGGGACGCCGGACGGTGTGGACGGCAGCCATGCTCCCTCCCCCGAGCCGTCCCCTCTCTCCTCTCTGATGTGGATGGATGAAAGGAAAAGAAGGCCAGGAAAATCATCCTGGGGAGCTCTGGGGAGAATAAAACTGGGACACAACGACGATGTGAAAAGAAAAGGATCAAACCACAAACCTTTCATAGAACTTAAATGCACAGTAATAGAAGAATAAGCGAAACGTCTCTGGAAGGGAGAGGGGATCGCAACCAGGTGGAAAGTGAGTGGGAACCGACCGCAGGGGCCGGGCCGGGGCTCGGGGTGTGCGTGTGCGTGTGCGAGAATGGAGCAGGGCGGGAGGCCGGGCTTGCAGAGGTGGGAAGGGTGGGGTCGTGATGGGCTCCAGCCTCAGCCACTGCTGCAGGACTGGGACTGCAGAACCCCATCCGGCAGACCATGGAGGGCGCCATGGGCAGTGCCATGGGCCACCAAGGTCTTCCTGTCATTCTGTCCAGTCCACAGTTCCTCCAGTGTGACACCCAAACTGACGGCCCCAATGTCACCCAGAGACAGGCATTAAAGACCCAGATCCTGAGTCCCTTCAGAGGGGTTCTGGGCTGAACCGTGTGACCCCTGCCGTGAACTGTGTGTCCCCAAAATTCATGTGTTGAAACCTAATGCCCAATTCGACAGTATCCAGGGATGAGGCCTTTGGGCTGAATTAGGTTTCGATGAGGTTATGGGGATGAAGCCCCCATGATGGATTCCATGCCTTGGTGGAGAATCTTAGGTAACCCAGGTGACGAGATTAGGACTTGAAATGTAACTAGTCAAGGCTACTATGGGGAGAAGGAAAAGAATCAAGACTCTGGGACAGATTTCCTAGATGTAGCAGGGAAGAGACAGGGCCAGAACTGCAGGCTTCCTTCCAGGCACCAAAACTGGTACGAATAGCACAGACCTGGCCCGCAGCCTGTCTGTGTCAATAAAGCTTTATTGGAACACAGGCACAGCCACCCGTTCACATGGAGCGCTCCCTCCCTGTCAGGGCAGAGGTCAGTGGGTGTGACGGGAAAGCCTAAGATATTCTCCAGCTGTTAGCCCTTTGCTGAAAATGTTTGCTGACCTGATCCAACAGCTCATTGCCTTCTCTGCTGCTTTCGTGGTTAAAGGCTGAGTTCAGAGAGAGCAGCAAAGGATGCTTTTTCTGCCGGCCTAGGGCTCGTGGAAGCAGAGGAGTAGGGATGCGTGGGCTCTGGGACGCACGCAATCTGTGACAGACAGTGATGCCAGCACGCCCCATGGCCCTGCAGCACAGGGGTGATGAAGGTGAACGAATTCAACAGACACAAAAACACTTGGGGCAGAGGAGCTGGGCTCCTAGGAAGCACCCCGTGCACATTCCTTGCTATTTCTCTGCTTTTTCTGCGGCCACAGCGCTCACTGGCAGAGGAGCCCTGTGCTAAGACACTCCAGCCTGCATCACCCTTATCCCTCAGGACCACCGGCAAGGCCACCTGTGAGGCAGAGGCAGCCCCTACATTCCACAGGGAGGACGCTGGGGTGCAGATCAGGGACACGCTGTGCTCAGACGCACCTGGACAGTCAGCAGTGTGGCTGGGACAGGAGGAGCCTGCAGGATGTCCGGCTCAGACACCCACAGGGTGTGAGCTGGTATCCACTCACCATGCCCAAGTCGCCCACTGTCCTGGGAGCTGGCCCTTTCCTTCTGAGTCAAAATACAAGCCTGGAGGGTGAAACACTCACATGCTGGACATGGAGGGAACGAAGAGTCATGGGAAGAGCCGTGGAGCAAATCCACACCAGTTCGGTATTAACCCAAGCCTGGCAGGTGCTACCGGGTGTCCCACCCAAGGGCTGCTCAGGCCCAATCTCCTGCTCCTGTACCTGCCTCTGACCAGAAAGGCCAAAGGAAATAACAGATATTCATTCACTTCCCCAGCATTCCCTCCAGTTAAAATAGCTGCGTGACCCTGCTTTGGCTAAGGAAATAAAAGGGGAAATATTCTGGAAAGCTTCTGAAATGATTTTTTGTTGTTGTTATAAAGGGACAGACAAGGGAGGTGAATGGCTGGGGCTGCACATCTGCTTTCCTTCTTTCTTGAATGTAGATGTGATGTCTGGAGCTGTGGTCATCATGTTGTGACCATGAGATGACAGTGAGCCCATAGGTAAAGATGGCAAAGGACTTCATTTGAAAAACACAGGGTTGATTCTTTTCCATCAGCATGGAGAAACAGAATGCCAGGAGCCACCTGTCTCCAGGCTTGTTAAGTGAACAGCAGTTGAAGCCACTACTAGTGAAGTCTGCTGTCACTCAGAGCTGACGAGAGTCACCCTGGCTGACGTTCCCAGGCAGTTGGGCTCCGGAGGGGCATTAAGTTCTCACCATAAACAGGAAGGTGTGCCAGGTTCAGGGGACGGGTCCTTGTTCCTCAAGGAGACGCCCCACCCCCAAAGCAGCAATTCCCATTGGTACAAACAGAAATAAAACCAGTTTTCAGGGAAGGTCTCTTTCTGTTTAGTGAGGAGGTTTCATAACATCTTGCAGTGAGGAACAAATGCAAGAGACCTGGGCAGCAACGTGGCATGATGAAGGCAGGGCATGCGCACACGAAATTACTGAGAAACCACTTACAGACAGCCTCAGGGTGGGCAGGTGACTGGCTCCTGGCTTTTGAGTTCATGTTAGGGTATGCAAACGAAATGTTGACAGACTCCCCGTTTTTGCAGGGCCACCAGGTGTGGGACCCCTGCACGGTTTCCTACACACATGTCCGAGTCCTCACAAGAGTGTGTGGAGCAAGCAGGGACGCTCTGCTTAACCAGAGGTAACACTCTGACCTCCAAGTCCGAGTCCCTCCAGGAGCTCGAGGCCAGCCCTGACAGGCCAGGCCTGAGCCCAGGCCTGGCTCCTTCCACCAGCCGTGGCCACAGTGACATGTCCCCAGCTCTCCTGAACACCCGCACACACTCACAGACCAGGATCTGCTCTCCTCTGTCATCAGCCACCGGGAAAGATGGCTGCTAATACCCACCCACCTGGAGCAGCATGACTCATGTGGCCGTCATCCCATCCAAATGACAGAAGCCATTATCAAGCGGCCAGTCTCCTCTCAGGAACCTGAGTCACCCTCATGGCCCACCGGGCCCATTAGCCAAGGCCCGCCTGGCAGAAGCGGGCACTGACGACGACAACAATAAAAAAATCTATCCGGTGTAAATACTCCCAGAAACAAAGGGAAAAATCTACATGAGACAACTCAATTACTTTCTTGTCCTGGCCACTGACTCCTACTTTTTCACGGACCGAGGGTTGTGCGTGGATGGTGCATCTCGCTCCATGGCTCTTTGCCTTGACTTTGGGTTTGGCGGCTTTGCAGAAAGCTTTCCTCCCCGGCAGAGCGAGCGGCCGGCAAGCTCCTCCAAAGTTTTCGAGGGTGGGGAGCAAGGCCCCAGGGCCCTGCTGTAAAGCAAGTCACCTCGGAGGGATGCGGCCTTGCTGCCGTGCACATCTCTGCAGTGGCCGCCACCACAGCACGGGGGCTCGGAGGTGCAGACCCTGGCTCTGAGAGCTGGGAGTGGGGGGCTGCAGTGCAGCCCGGGCTCAGGGAGAGGTGGGCTGTGTGACGGCCAGGGCAAGGGAGGGAGGCGCTGGACCTCTGACTTGCGATTCAAGCCACAAGGCTCTCCCCTCGTGCATCTTTCTCTATGGGGATTTTTTGGTTCAACTTCATTAGGAAAACAGGATGTTGGTACCTTTTCGTGAGTATGAAGAAGAAAATGCTAGCTAATCACCCATCTAGCAAATGCATGTGTGACACATTAAGAAAGGAGGTGTCTGGCTTCAGAAAGGAGAGGAGGACCCAGCGCGCACCTGGACGTGGGCCCCGGTCAGCACCGCCCATCAGACTGGTCTGCGTGCGGCCCCTCGACCTCTCCGCTGGCTCCCGGGGTTGGGGTCTGCAATTTGCT
>PVKM010047871.1:0-11342 GCA_004027735.1 Carollia perspicillata
CAAGGTACCAGATCAGAGGTGGGATGGGGCTAGCCCCAGAACCCCCACACCAATATCTTGTCTAGCATATGTTTTGAAGGTAGATGACCCCAGACTTTGTCTGCTATCTTCCTAGAAGCCATGGAGGTCATCAGAACTGTAGTATTTTCCAGGGTGGAAAAGAAGGAAGTAGCAGCTGCCTGTGCATCCTGGAAACCCTGTCAAGAGTCAGGTATCGCAGCAGACTTCCCAACACAAAGTCAGCCCTTCCCAAGGTGCAAATTCTGGCTCCAGCTTGGGAAAATAATTAACTCTGTGTCTTTAAAAGCAGCCACTTGCATTCAGCCCTAAAATGCATCAAAGCATGGAGTCCACAGTGTGCAGACTGCAGTCTCACCCCCGTCACATGATGGATAAGAGAGCAGTCAGCAAGGTCAGAACCCATATCACCAGGCTCATAAAAGCAGGTAATAATAAAGTATAGGAAGCCTTTCTAATAAAGGCAAGTGACTTCATTTGGGGGCAGGTGGGGAGGGGAGATCCAGGAAATCAAGCATTTGAGGTTGTTTACACAGTGATGCTGTTCTTGTGAGTGGGTAGTAAATCCATTTCAGGTGGTTTCTATAAACCATGTAGAGCCAAAGCAAACAAATCAGACCAGGTGTGCAGACTCTGGGATGGACATGGGTATCACCCTTATCGCCATAGGCTGGCTACCCACTTTGCTTCCAGCATCTCTTGACAACCCCCTGCCTTTTCCCTGGAACAGTGATGCTGGAAGTGGGCCCTAGGGCAGCACCATCGGTGTCACCTGTGAGCTTGCTACAAATGCACATTCTTGGGTCCTCCCTAGACCCACTGTAGGTAAGTCTGTGGGGACCTCCTACACCTGTGCCCTATCAGCTCCCATCCATTCTGATGTTTCTGGATGCTTGAGAACCATGGGCCTGTAGGCTTACTCCTACCTGGTTCCCTGTCCAGAGATTCCTCCCTCCAACCCAACCTTTCTACACACAAAGAATCACCACTGCAAACCCTCAATGGCCAATCACCCTCTCATTGGGTTCTGCAGTCCCCTCCATTGTCTCCTTGATAAACTCCTCATCCCTGTGGTTTTCATGGCCCTTCATTTAAGAAAAATTGACAAAATATGGATATAAAAATTTACCATTCTAACTGTTATAAGTGTACAGTTTGGTAGCATTAAATACATTCATATTGCTGTTCAACAATAGAGGCCATTCATCTCCAGAACTCTTTGCATTACATAAAACTGACACACTGCCCCCACTAAACATGAATTCCCCATTCCTCCTCCCCCAGCCCCTGTCACCCATCATCTACTTTCTGTCTCTATTCATTTGACACTCTATGTCCCTCATATAAGTGGAATCATCCAATGTGTCTTTCTTGTAACTGGCATAGCTCACTTACCATAATGTCCTCAAGGTTTGTCCATGTTGTAGCAAGTGTCCGATTTTCTTCCTTTCTAAGACTGTGTAATACATCATTGTATGTGTGTACCTCATTTTGTTTATCCATCCATGTAATCGTGGACATCTGGGTTGTTACCAATTTGGGGGCTATTGTGAATAATGCTGTTTTGAACATAACTATACAAATATCTCTTTGAGATTCTGCTTGTTGGATCACATACTAGTTTTATTTTAATCTTTTGAAGAACTATAAAGGACCTGCAATGCTTTACATTCCTATCAGAAATGCACAGGGGTTCCTATTTTTCTACGTTCTTACCAACAGTTTTTTTTCTATTTTTTTAAATAGTAGCCATCTTAACTGGTGTGAAGTGATATCTCATTGTGGTCTGAAATGATTAGAGATATTAAGCATCATCTTTACATCTCTATCTTCCATGAAGAAATTTATATTTAAATTCTTTGCCCATGTTTAAATTGTTTTTTAATTATTGTTGAGATGAACACAGAACTTTTTTTCCATTTATTTCTGTCTTCTTTAATTTCATTTAGCAACATTTTCTAACTTTTAGAATACAAATCTTTTTCCTCCTTAGTTAAGTTTATTCCTAAGTAATTTTATTTTCAATGCTGTTGTAAATTGTATTGTTCTCTTACCTTCATTTTGGATTGTGCATTTTTAGTATTTAGAGATGAAAATTATTTTTAGTGTGAATATACATCCAGAAACTTTGATGAATTTATTTGTTAGTTCTAACAGGATTTTTGTGGAATTTGAAAGATTTTCTACATAAAAGTGCAAAGTTTTCTACGTATAGGTCATCTGAGAACAAAAAATTTTACTTCTTTCTTAACCCAATTTTGACACCTTTTGTTTATTTGTTTGTTTGTTTGTTTGTTTATCTAATTGCTCTGGCTGAGAATTCCAATACTCTGTTGAATACAAGTACTGAAAGCAGACATCCTTGTCTTATACCTGATCTTTGAGAAAAAAACTTTCAGTCTTTCACCATTAAGTATTATGTTAGCTATTGGCTTTACATACATGGTCTTTATTATTATTTTGTTATATTAAACGTCAACTGTAATTTTTTTTAATTTTATTTTAATTGTTATTCAAGTACATTTTTCTGTCTTTTACTCCTATCCCAGTCCACCCCCTCAGTGCTCCCCACCTCCCTCCCATTTCTACCCTCTGGTAGAAATAGTTTTTGTCCATGTGTCCTTTATACTTGTTCCTGTCATCCCTTCCCCTTTTCCCCTGAAATTCCCTCCCCTTTCCCCTCTGGTTACTGTCAGACTGTTTTCTATGTCAATGTCTTTGGTTATATTTTCCTTACTTTTCTGTTTTGTTGCTTAGGTTCCTGTTATAGTTGAGATCATATGGTACTTGTCTTTTACCGCCTGGCTTATTTCACTCAGTATAATGCTTTCCAGTTCCATCCATGCTGTTGCAAAGGGTAGAAGCTCCTTCTTTCTTTCTGCCACATAGAATTCCATTGTGTATATGTACCATAGTTTTTTGATCCATTCATTTACTAATGGGCATCTAGGTTGCTTCCAACACTTGGCTATTGTAAATTGTGCTGCTATGAACATTGGCATGCATAGGTTCTTCTGGATTGGTGTTTCAGGGTTCTTGGGATATATTCCTAGCAATGGAATTGCTGGGAAAAAAGACAGTTCCATTTTTAGTTTTCTTAGAAAATTCCATACTGTTTTCCATAGTGGTTGTACCAGTCTGCAATCCCACCAACCGTGAACTAGGGTCCCCTTTTCTCCACAACATCTCCAAAACTTGTTGTTTGTTGCTTTGTCTATGATGGTCATTCTGACTGGTGTAACGTGGTATCTCATTGTGGTTTTAATTAGCATTTCTCTGATGGCTAGTGATATTGAGCATCTTTTCATGTGTCTCTGAATCCTCTGTATGTCCTCCTTGGAGAAATGTCTGTCCAAGTCCTTTGCACATTTTTTAATTGGGTTGCTTATCTTCTTGAAATGGAGCCGTGTAAGTTCCTCATATACTTTGGAGATTAAACCCTTGTCTGAGGTATCAATGGCAAATATGTTTTCCCATGTAGTTGGTTCTCTTTTTATTATAATGTTGTTTTCTTAAGCTATGCAGAAGCTTTTTATTTTGATGAGATCCCATTTGTTTATTACTTCTTTATATCCCTTGCTCTGGGAGACATATCAGTAAAAATGTTGCTGCGGGAAATATCTGAGATTTTCCTGCCTATGTTCTCCTTTAGGACTTTAATGGTGTCAAGGCTTATATTTACATCTTTCATCCACCTTGAATTTATTTTTGTATATGGTGTAAGTTGGTGGTTGAGTTTCATTTTTTTGCATGTAGCTGTCCATTTCTCCCAACACCATTTGTTGAACAGACTATTTTTACTCCATTTTATTGTGTTGCCCTCTTTTTCAAATATTAACTGATCATAGGGACTTGGGTTTATTTCTGTCCTGTTCCATTGGTCTATGTGCCTGTTTTTATGCCAGTACCAAGCTGTTTTGATTACAGTGGCCTTGTAATACTGTTTGGTAACAGGTATTGTGATCCCTCCTACTTTGTTGTTCTTTCTCAAAATTGCAGCTGCTATTCAGGGTCTTTCTTTTATGGTTCCATATAAACTTTTGAAATGTTTGTTCTATGTCTGTGAAATATGCCATTGGTACTTTGACAGGTATTGCATTTAACCTGTATATTGCTTTGGGTAGTATGGACATTTTTATGATGTTAATTCTTCCAATCCATGAACACAGTATATGTTTCCATTTGTTTGTGTCTTTCTTTATTTCATTCTTCAGTGTTGTGTAGTTTTCTGCATAGAGGTCTTTTATCTCCTTGGTTAAGTTTATTCCTAGGTATTTTATTTTTCTTCTTGCTATATCAAATGGGATTTTTTTTCTTGCCTTCTGCTTCTGCTGTTTCATTGTTGGTATACAAAAATGCCTTTGATTTCTAGATATTGCCTTTGCATCCTGCTGTTTTGCTAAATCCATTTATTAGATTGAGCAGTTCTTTGGAGGAATTTATAGGATTTTCTATGTACACTATCATGTCATCTGCACACAATGACTGTTTTGTTTCTTCCTTTCCAATTTGGATGCCTTTTATTTCCTTTTCTTGTCTAGTTGCTGTGGCTAAAACTTCCAATATTATGTTAAATAGAAGTGGTCAGAGTGGACAACCTTGTCTTGTTCCTGATCTTAGTGGAAAAGATTTTAGTTTTGGCCCATTGAGTATGATGTTGGCTGTAGGTCTCTCTTATATGGCCTTTATTATGTTGAGGAATGCTCCTTCTATTACCACTTTGCTGAGTGTTTTTATCATAAATGGGTGGTGTACCTTATCAAGTGCTTTTTCTGTATCTATTGATATGATCATGTGATTTTTGTCTTTGCTTTAGTTTATGTGATGTATTACATTTTCTGATTTGCAAATATTTTACCATCTTTCACCCCTAGGATGAATCCCACTTGGTCATGGTGTATGATCTTTTTAATGTATTGTTGGATGTGGTTTGCCAATATTATGCATAATTGGCAAATATGATGAACATAGATTTTAGCATCTATGTTCATCAGTGGTATTGGCCTGAAGTTTTCTTTCTTTGTTGTGTCTTTATCTGGTTTTAGGATTAGGATGATCCTGGCTTCATAAACAGAGTTTGGGAGTCTTCATCATTTTGGATTTTTTTGAATAGTCTGTGAAGGATAGGGGTTAGCACTTCCTTAAATGCTCTGTAAAATTTTCCTGTGAAACTGTCCAGTCCAGGGTTTTTGTGTGTCAGGAGTTTGTTTTTTTTTTTTTTTACTGCTTTAATTTCATCTGCTGTTATTGGTCTGTTCAGGCTTTCTGCTTCTTCCTCATTTAGTTTTGGAAGATTATATTTTCCTAGAAATTTGTCCACTTCACTTAGGTTTTCAAATTTCTTGGCAAACAGTTCTTCATAGTAATTTCTTACAATCCTTTGTATTTCTGAAGTATTGGTTGTAATCTCCCCTTTTTCATTTCTGAATGTGTGTATTTGGGGTCTTTTTCTTTTTTCTTGATGAGCCTGCCTATAGGTTTGTCAGTTTTGTTTATCTTTTCAAAGAACAATCTCCTGGATTCATTGATCCTTAGAATTGCGCTTTTAGTTTCTATGCCATTTAATTCTGCTCTGATCTTGGTTATTTCCTTCCTTCTACTAGCTCTGGGCTGTCTTTGTTTTTGTTCCTTGGGTTCTCGTAGGCATAGGGTTAGGATGTTTGTTTGAAATGTTTCTTTTTTTTTTTTTTGGTAGACTTGTATCACTATGAACTTTCCTCTCAGGAGTGCCTTTCCTGTGTCCCATAAGTTCTGAGTTTATGTGAGTTCATTCTCATTTGTTTCCAGAAACTTTTTTATTTCTTCCCTAATTTCATTCTTGACCCATTCATTGTTTAATAGCATGCTATTCAATCTCCCTGAGTTTGAGTGTTTACAAGTTTTTTCCTTGAGGTTGGTTTCTAGTTTCAGTCCCTTGTGGTCAGAGAAGATGCTTGGTATGATTTCAATTTTCTTGAATTTGTTGAACTTGTTTTGTGTCCTATCATGTGGTCTATCTTTGAAAATGCATTTGAAAAGAATGTGTATTTAACTTCTTTGGGATGAACAGCTCTCTATATATCAGTTAAGTCCATATCACCTAGGGCATTATTCAAGGCCACAGTATCTTTGTTGATATTTTGTTTGGAAGATCTGTCCATTTTTGACAGTGGGGTGTTAAAATCCCCTACTATAATTGTTTGCTGTCAATATCTTTCTTGAAGTCTTTTAAGATTTTCTTTATGTATTTGGGTGCTCCTAATTTGGGTGCATACATATTTAAAAATGTTTATGTCTTCTTGCTGGATTCTTCCCTTGAGTATTATGAAGTGACCTTCTGGGCCTCTTTTTATGGCCCTTTTTTTGAAGTCTATTTTGTCTAATATGAGTATTGTTACTGCAGCTTTTTTTTCCCTGTCCATTTGCTTGGAAAATTTGTTTCCCGCCCTTCACTCTGAGTTTGTGTAGGCCTTTTGTCCTGAGGTGGGTCTCTTGTAGGCAGCATATGTGTGGGTCATGCTTTCTTATTTATTCAGCTATTCTATGTCTTTTGATTGGAGCATTTAATCCATTTACATTTAACGTTATTATTGATAGGTAGTTATTCATAGCCATTTTCATACCTGTGTTCTTCCCTCTCTGTGTCTCTTTTCCTTCCTTTCCTTAAAGCAGTCCCTTTAGCATCTCTTACAGAGCTGGTTTGGTGGAGGTGTATTCTTTTAGATTTCTTTTGTCTGGGAAGCTCCCTATTTGGCCTTCTGTCTTGATTGAGAGTCTTGCTGGGTAAAATAGCCTTGGTTGCATGCCTCTGGTTCTCATTACCTAGAATATTTCTTACCATTCTCTTCTGGCTTGGAGCATTTCCATTGAGAAGTCAGCTGCTAACCTTATTGGGGCTCCCTTGAATGTTACTTTCTCTTTCTCCCTTGCTACCTTTAAGATTCTTTCTTTGTCTTGGAATCTTGCCGTTTTAATTTTGGTGTGTCTTGAAGTGGGCCTCTTTGGGTTCTTCTTGATTGGAACTCTCTGTGTTTCCTGGATTTGTGTGACTTTTTCTCTCATCAAATTAGGGAAGTTTTCCATCATTACTTTTTCAAACAGGTTTTCTATCCCTTCTTCTTCTCCTTCTGGTATCCTTATTGTGTGAATATTATTACTTTTCATGTTTTCCTGCATTTTCCTTAACTCCTCTTCATTTTCCTGAGCCTCTTTTTTTTTCTCTCTCTCTCTCGGGTGTTTTTTTTTTCTACTTTGTCCTCCAGCTCACTGATCCAATCTTCTGTTTCATCAGTCCTGCTTTTGATTTCTTCTACTGTGTTATTCAGTTCAGAAATTGTATTCTTCACTTCTTCTTGGCCCTTGTTGATAGTTTCCATTTTCATCATCGTGTTGATATATTTTGCAGTGAGTTCATTATAGTCTCCCTGTAGTTTCTGGTAATTCTCTGTGAGCTCATTGAGCTTCCTGATAACCATTGCTTTGAACTCAATATCTGATAGTTGAGTTGCCTCTATTTCATTTGACATTCTTTCTGAGGCTTCCTCCTTTCCTTTCATTTGGGAATTGTGTCTTTGTCTTCCCATTGTTTGTGAGACTCTTCTTGTTAGCCTCAGCTTCTTAAATTGATCTGTTCTGACTCTGAGTTTATGGTATGAAATTCTGTGGTAGAGTACCTGTGAGATTCAGTGGCGCAGTCTCCTTGATCTCCTGAGCCCCCTCATCTTGGTTTGTCTTTATGTTGGCTCTGTGTTTGTCTTTGTGTTTTGATTGTTGTTGGGTTTTTCTTTGGTGGCTCCTTCCCACCAGCTTGTTAACTGAGGGTCACTCTGTCCACCACCTCTTGTATTTTGTTGTGCTGGTGTCAGCAGGTTGTGTTGAAGCTGGTTCTTATATGTGTACAAGGTTTTGAGGATTTTCTCTTGCTCTTGTTCAGTTGTTTGTTCTGGGTAATATCTCCACTATTTAATTGTCTTTCCACGTCGGTCTTGGGTTGAGGTTCCTCTCTCTCCTTCCCCTTCTTCTGCTGTTATCTGTTGGTGGTTCCTCTGTTGTTGGGTTTCCTTTTTCAGGAGGTATCCTGGTGTTCATAGCTTCCACCTACGTCTGGTTTTTCAATGTCCTCTACAATTTTTGTTCTTCTTTCTTCATATATGCCAGGGTACTGTTGGCTGTTTGCTCTGCTTCTTCATAGATCAGCTAGGTTTTTCTGCCATGTGTAGGGGGAATTAGAATCTGCTCCCTCCTACCTCACCGCCATCTTCTCCTGTCCCCAAATATACTTTAAAACAAATGCTTCAACAAGAGAAAAAGAAAAACCCAGCAACTCTACTTCTGGGTATTTATCTGAAGAAACCAAAAAAATTAATTAGAAAAGACATATGCATCAATCTGTTCATTGCAGCACTGTTTAAAATAGCCAAGATACAGAAACAACATAAGTGTTTGTCAAAAGACAGATGGATAAAGAAGAAGTGGGTCCTATATACAGTAGAATATCTCTCAGCCCTAAAAAAATGCAATATTGCCATCAGCAAAAATATGAATGGACCTAGAGAGAAGTAAGTCAGACAGAGGACAAATGCCGTATGATTTCACTTATATGTGGAATCCAAAGGACAAAATAAACAAGCAAACAAAACAGAAACAAACTCATAGATACAAAGAATATTTAATGGTGGCTGGATGGAATGGGTGTTGGGGCTATGGCTGAAGGAGAGAAAGAAAGTAAGAAGTACAAATTGGTAGTTACAGAATAGTCATGGGGACATGGACTACAGTACAAGAAATACAGTCATTAACATTGTAAGAACCATGTATGGTGTCAGAAGGGTACTAGACATATCAGTGTGATCACTTCATATATTATATAAATGTCTAATTACCATGTTGTATACCTGAAAATATAATACATATGTCAACTATAATTTAAAAATAAAATATATTAAAAAGGAAAAGTATCAATGGGCTTTGTTATTTTTTAAAAATAAATGTTATGCTTAAATGTTTATTTATCTGTCTTTGTTCCCTCATCCCTTGACCCTAATTCTGTGCCAGAAGAAGTTGCCCAAGGGTGCACCACTGTCCTTCTGCCCTGTCCCCTCCCACATCTCCTGTTGTCATGACTGATGACATCATGTTCTGTTAGGAACCAGGGTGAGTCTTCCACACTTTGTCCCTGAGTAGGTTCTGACCTTGAAAAGAGAAAGTGACCCTGACACTATGATGACTGCCTGCATGTTGAGCATGGCTTGGGCCAAAGCACTCACAACACTCATTTCTGTACCTGTCAGTCCAGAATGTCAAACCCACATCCAGGCCAGCTGTTGCGTCAAATCTCATGTGGGCTGCATCAAATCTACATGTGGGCTGCTTTCTATTCCTGACATTTCCAGGTGTCTTATTCACATTCATAGAGACTGAGAAGAGCAGGCAGAGCATGGAAGCTCACATTTGGCTCAGTACATCCCATAAAACTCACCTCTGCACATGGATGCTGATGCCAAGTAAGCTCCAGGGACTGTCTGTGTGAGAGTAGGGGTCAGATGTCAGTTCTTTGTACCATGGAGTAGCTACTGGGCTTGAACATATGTCTTGTTGATAGAGGAGTCAACCTTGAGAATCAGCAGTTTCCTGAGAGACCCAGAACCAGCCAGGGCATGTGTTTTAGAGAAGCTGCTGTCCCACATTCCTATCCAGAGCTTAGTGTTGGTATCCCAGCTAGGCTTTGTGCAGGTTGAGAGAAGACTGCTGTCTGTGGGTGTGCACCAGCTGGATTGCTAACTACCTTCCCGCTGTGTTCCTGGGGGCAGATGAAGCACGTGGTCTGGGGTGGAATCAACCCAATGTGTCCTTGCAGGGCTTTGAGAGACCTGTAGCTCCCTCTGTTCCTTCTGCAGCACTATGCCTGGATCAGCTTCAGAAACCTTATAAAAGTTGTGGTTGTCTGGGACATCATCTGAGGCAGACCAAGACACTGTTAGGACAACTGGAAAGGCCACCACACCACTTAGCATGGGTGTGGGTCCCACATGGACCACAGCAAGTCCTGGACTATTGTCACCAGCTCAGTTTCAGATCTTGGAGCTACGAGACCTTGAGCATACAGCCTTCTGAGGGATTGGGGGCACTGGCTTGCTTTGCTGAGGAGCAGCTAAATCCCATGAAACCACAATACTCAGACAACAATGGTAATAGGAATGAATTATCATTAGGTGAGCATAAAGAACTGCATTCTAAGTGGGTGCCCATGCTGGGGGAAGGTGGGTTAGGGGAGCCTGACAGTCTTGACTTGACAGGACTCCTACACTGTGGGCAGTAACTTGAGCATTGTGATGCCCCCAACTCCGGGAAGTATGCTGTACCTTTTAAGAACCCATGAGAAGAGACTACTATTGTTGTCGTTGTGCCCATGATCAGACTGAACATTAAAGAGTCTAAGAAGAGCCAGGATTTAAACCCAGCACCCAGGATCCCAGCCTCTTTCTTAGAACTCCTCAGGCTGCCCTTCTGCTGAGGGCTCCATCATGCCCTGCCAGCAATTCAAACTGGATGGCGTGTTGTTGATGGGAATTTAGACACTGAGGGACCCCTGGGACCTGGATGCCTTCTCCTGTGGGTGTTATGCAGATGCAAGGGTCACTGGAGCTAAGGTGAGTGCCATGTCAATGTGGGCTCCCTTAGGGAGGAAAGGGCTGGCAGAGGGGCAGTGTAGGAGCCACTGGTAGAGACAGTTTCTTGAGGAAGGCCACAGGCTCCAGCAGTGTGGAGGGAAGAAAGGAAGATCAGATCTGATCTCCAAGAGCAAGTGGAAACCTCAAAACCAGGGTTCCAGGACTTGGATTCCAGGATATGCCCTGAATATGGGAAAGAATCCACACATAGCTTTACTGTGACCAATTTCTTTCTGGAGCAACACAACTCAGCCTTGGTCTCTCGATTCTTTGGAGTGATCTCACAGTCACTAAGATCTGCATTGTATGGAATCTTCTAGCTGTTTACCTGGGATCCATCTACCTCTTGCAATAACAAGCCAGCAAACAGGATGTAAATCTCCTCCTACATGTAACACTGGTTTCAGAAATGTGATCAGGAAACCTTAGTTGTCACAGAGGCACAGCCTGGACAGCATCAGAGCTCACTCTCCTCCTTGGTCTCCAGGAAGGCCTGCTTCCACAGCGGTCATTCCCAAGTCTTTCCTGTGACTCCATGTCCCATGGGACAGAGTCCTGCATGACTAGGTTTCTTCACCCAATGCAGGTTTGAGCACAGATTTCAATTATGTCACACCTACAACTCTTCAACCCAATTACTCTGACACTCATTGACATTCAAAAAAGGAGCATAGC
>PVKM010047872.1:0-11348 GCA_004027735.1 Carollia perspicillata
CGGGCGGCCTGCCTGCCACCCGGTGAGTCACGGTGCCAGCTCCCACCGCCTGCCTCTATTTTTATATCAGCCCCTGCTCCAATCCAACGCATTCAATGAGCCTCCCAACTGTGGGAGAGAATCTGATGGCAGAGGATGAGGGCTGAGGGAATCATTTAGGTCTAAACAAGAATTACCAAGCGATCCTTCCCTCTTACTAGGAGATCTTCATCTTTTTAATAACGAGGCACTTAAGCTGCTGCTGCTTGGGGGTGTCAGGCATGGCCAGGCCCTGGGAGCGGAGTCAACCAGAACCACAGCCTGGGCTCCCACACTGGGGGTGGGCGGTGCTGGGTGGGGGGTGGCAGCTGCGGGAGGGTCTCACGGAAGCTGTGCTAATAGGCACTTAAATGTGACACCAGGCCTAACAGGGCTCATCTGCAGAGAGCAGGAAGGCTGCCACTGTTGCCGGGAACTGAGCAGCCACTAGGTGATCAGCAATAAGCGCAGGCGCCTAGGGCTGGCACTCAGATGCCCAGAGCTGCCCCCTACAAGCCGCGTTATCTCGTGCAAATGGTCTGATGTCTCTGAGCCTCAGTTTCCTCGTCTGTGAGAGGGGGAGTGGGCCCTACCCTGCAGCATTGAAGGGTTGTGACAAACTGACCAGAGATGCTGTCACCATGTCCACTTTGGGGAGGAGGCTGTAGACCTACTGTGTCCTCTGCTGTGAGGAGAGTGCTGCCTCCCTCTTCTTAGAGAGTTAGTCACTGGCAGGGGTCAAGTTCTGCCAACTGCCTTTGAGCCCCCCTGGAGCTCAGCATCACACCTGGAAAAAGCAGACATCTAGGATAATGTCCAAGGTGATGACGGTCCTCCAAGGTCCTGTGGGCTCAACCACTTGGCTTTTTGGTGCCTCCGAATGGGGAGGCTGCTCCTGGGGTCCTGGCCCCTGAGCATTGAATCAGAGGGTGAATGTCGATGATGTGGATCCCGGTGCCTTAGTGGAGCTGGGATAGGGGTAGAAATAGCACTCGCCCTCGAGGGGTGGGGGCACTGGGTGTGCTTTGAGATGAGTGGGCAGCTAGAGCTAGTGTGTCCCTGTAGCCTTAGGGTGGACGCCTGCCCTGCCATTCTCTCCCAGCTGCCGGGCCTGCTGGGGAAGACTTTCAAGCAGCTCTGGTCTTTCCTGTGGAATCCCGGCATTCAGAGCAAGATCCTGGTGACCCAGGACCCCCGGGCGGGGGTAGGGGGTTGAGGGTGCACCGAGTCTGAGGGCCAGACGGGCACAGCTCCGAGTGCCCCGAGGGCCACCCCTACAGGAGCAAGCACCTGGCCGCTGGCACAGGCTTCCCTTTCCGGGGCTCCCAGGGCGGGCAGCTGTCCTCTCCTTCACACAGTCGGCCTGACCCTAGAAGGAAGCGGAGGGTTACTGACAAGCGGCCTGATTTTTTTTCCTTTCTGCTTGGACAAGTACGTTTGGCTTTAAACTCAAACTTTAAAGCCAAGAGTGACTCTGGCGGCGGGGGGCCTGGGGGACAGACAAGAGCATCCAGAGCCTGACGGGGAAGGAGGAGCCAGCCAGACTCAATGCACTCGCTGGCCTGCCCTTCCCTCCCCCACCTCTCTGAATGCAGGACGGGAGCCCCCTGTTCTCTTAGACGCTGCCTCCCAGAGCCTCAGTCACCTGGCTCCCACATGCCAGCGAGGTCACCTTTCACTGTTCAGCCTTCCTGTCCCGAACTGCTTGCCTTTCCTGAGCAGAGCCCGTCTGGGCCTGTCATTGGCCCCAGGCAGATGGCAGTGTGCTGGTCCCAAGGGCAAGGGCAGCCTGGCCTTGAACTGCTGGGACACTTCCCCCCAGGCCTCAAATGCCTGACTTGGGTCTCACCAATCTCAGGTGCTCCCTGAGAGCAGTGGCCAAGTCCCTTTCTGACCATGTGGCTCTCAGGGCCACCTGATTCCTTCCATGGGGCTGGCTCAGAGACTGGCCGAACAGCCAGTTTCATGAACTAGGCTGAGGGGATCGTCCCTCCGTGACCAAGGAGCAGTTGGCACAAGAGAAAAGCTAGAATATTCCCATTTTATAGGCTTGGAAAACAAGGCTGGGAGTTGACCTTAGAATCCCAAGCTACTGTTGCATCAAGGAGCCTGTGTCTCAGGCTGTTACTCTCTCAGGAGTCGTGGAAGGCCCCGGGGTGCGGGGAGGAGGTGGTGGGAAAGAGGAAAGGGGACGTTCTCCTCCTCGATCCCCTCAGTCAGGGCCAGCATTGAAGAGAGAGCCGGCCACCTTCCTTCCGTGGGTCTCCAACTGTTGTGTCTTCCAGTGGCCTCCACGCGTCCTCTGTGCCCGTTTGTCCATTTCATGGGTGCATTACCATCTGGAGACTGAGAGTGCTGGAGGTTGGCGGGGTGGAGGGGGGGCAGGGACGGGGGACAGAGCCATCCTCCTGCTGCTGGCTCTGGACCCTGGAGCAGGAGAACAGTGTGAGGACGGGGCAGCCTTGCTGGGCCGGGCTCGCTGTGACAGCTGGGCCGCATGCCTGCCATTCCCCGCTGCACGCTCATGCTCTCGATATAGGGCGCTGCTGGCAGACCAGGCAGGGGGCCTCCGGCTCTGGGGCCAGATGCCCTGCTGCTTTAGGGCAAGGCCGGTGGGGACAGGCTGGGCGGGTGTCAGCTTTCTGCCTCTCCCTGCATGGCCAGAGCCCGCAGCCCAAGTTCTGATTCGTGTGTATTATTAGGTGCCGGGGACTCCTGTAGCCATGGGTGAGCCTCGGAGGGTGGGGCCTGGTCCGGCCTGTGCAGGGAACTTGTCCCCGAACATGAACTCTGTCGAGGTCAGAGAGCAGGTCCACGGCCTCCCCCAGGCTCCCGGTGCCTTTGCTTGCCGTCCCTCAACTGCCCCGAGCTCACACGTGTGCTGCCTTGCTCGGCTGCCCCGCCTGCACCCTCACCACATTGGTCGTTTCTGGTCTCTAAATTAGCCTAGTTCATGGCTGACAAGGGCTTAACTGCTTTCTCTCCGGGTAACATATGGGCTTGTTTACTGGGGCAGTTAATGCTATAACTCCACAAGGAGAGTCAATTTGGAATCTGGGACCACACTGCCCTGAGGGCCTGTCGGGGGCACGGGTGGGCTCTGTGCGGCAGAGCAGAGCTCAGCGGGGAAGAACGCATGTATCTTCTCTTTCTGCTTGGCCCCAACACCATCTGGCAGTGACTGGCGGGATGGCAAGAGGCCGAGCACCTTTGCCACCAAGGCGATGGAAAGTGACCGGCAGGCATCTTTAGGCAGTTGGTGAAGAGGAGGTGGGCTCCTGTCTCTTATCATCCAGCCGTGGAGAGCAAGCCTGCTCCAGCCCCCACCTCTCGACAGTGGGTTAGAGCATTGTCTTGTAAACCAGAAGGTCGCAGGTTCGATTCCAGGTCATGGCATGTGCCCAGGTTGTGAGTTTGGTCCCCAGTTGGGGTTGAGGTGAGTACGAGAGGCAGCCAGTTGATGCTTCTCTTTCACATCGTTGTTTCTCTGTCTCTCCCGCCTTTCCCCTCTCTCTAAAAATCAATACACATGTTTTCGGGTGACGATAGAAAACAAAACAAAACAGTGCCTTGAACAGGGTAAGTGCAATGTACGCGTTTGTTGAAGGCATTAAGGATGCATTATGCAAAAGCTCGATCAGATTAGATTTGCAGAAAAGTTGCAGTGGCAATACACAGAGCTGCATGCATCCTGACCCGGGCCGTGCCGTTATAACCCACGTGACCCTGGAGCGGTCCACACTAAGGAATCGGCCTTGGGGCCTTACCGGTGACTGAACGCCAGGCTTTTGTCCGGGTGTGGCCTACTTTCCCATTGACACCCTCTTTCTCTTCCAGGACCCCATCCAGGGTGCCACACCACATTCAGCCACCATGTTTTCTTAGTGTCTGGTCTGGGACTGTTTTCTCAGTCATGTCTTGTTTTCTGTGACCTTGACCCTTGTGAGGGGTGTCTGATGGAAAACGACCCTTTCTGGGGCTGACTTCCCTCTTCCTGGCATGACCTGAATGTTGTGAAGAAGCGACAGAACCCACACTGTAGAGGTGGCTCGTTCTCTTTGGGATCTGAACTACAAGCACGCTGTCCAGGGTAGCTAACAGGGACGCTTGCCTTGGGTCCCCACCACCGGCACAGGGAAAACAAACCTATTATCTCCACCCACTGTCCTCAGAAGGAAGCGAACTCGCTTTCCCTCCTCTGAGGTTCTTGCTGACTTCTCGTCAGAAGGCAGCGACCACCTGTCCCTGCTATTTAGAGCATCTTTCTTTCCTGAATATCAGGATGGGCCAGCGCCCTGTCCACAGAGCCTGTGCAGCAAGATTCATTTTCAGACATTGCTTTTTCTTTCCAAATGACAAAGGGTCTCCAGGGAAAGGCAGCCCCCCAGACCTGGGCAGGTGGGATGGGGACATTTCTGTGTGTGCAGGTCTGAGGGGTGGGTTCCCAGTGCTCTCAACCTCTCCAGATACCAGGGAAATAAAGCTTCCGTGAGATCAAGGGAGTCTTAAAAACAAGCCCGCTCTAGCCTACGTGCATTGTAACTGGTTTGAGATGGAACCAGCAACACGCCCCTTCAGGTGAGACTACTGCTCTGCCAGCAGCACCCTCCACCCTAAGGAGTCCTCAGTCACGTGACAATGTGGCCAATGAGAAAACCAGCAGAGCCCAGTCACCCGTCCTGCGGGTTCCTGGCAATACAGGGGGATAGCACTTCAGAGTTTGTAACGCAGCCCCTGCACACATATAATCTTTCTTCTTACCCTTGCCTGAGAATGTGTTTGTTGATTTTTGAGAGAGGGAAAGGGGTCAAACCCACCACCTTTTGGTGTACAGGACGATGTTCCAACCAACGGAGCCACCTGGCCAGAGCGGACACAGATCGTCTTAAACCTTAAACCATTTCACGGATAGCGGCTACTGTTTTGGGAGCTTGGGGCACGGCGCGGACTGCACGAAGCTCCTCTCTGAGGGTAGAGGCCGGGAGCTCAGACTTGGGGGCCCAAGTGCCTGAGTTTGATCCCTGGCTTCTGCCTCTTTCCAGCAGAATGGCCTTGCCCGAAGCGCTTAACCTCTCGGTGCCTCAGTTTCCTCCCTTGTGGGGGAGAATAACAGTGTGTACCCTGAGATGACGTGAGAGGATGTCGGTAAGGTTCTAGCTCCCAGGGCTTCCCGTGGAGGCAGGTGTTTTTCCCAAACCCAGGTCAGCATGATATAGGGAAGTGACCTAAACCCAGTAGGCCTTAGCACAGGGTCCCCCCCTTCCTCAGTTCAAACCCAGCCAGCAAACCAGCCAGGAGATAAGGTGCTAATGGTCCGGCCTGCCCCAGTCAAAACGTAGAGTGCTGACTAACCAAATAAAAACATCTGAATTGACCCCTGAATTCCTCTGCATTCCTGTACTGTATCTCGCTTCTGCCACATAGCCAGGAAGGGACAGAGTATATAAGTCCTATAACCCCTTTGTTCGGGGCCAGAATTTGGAGCTGGGCTCCTCTGGGACCACGCGTGAATAAAGGATCGTGCTCTTAACCCCTCCGGTGTCTGGTCGTTTCAATTTTCCGTAACAAGCGGTCTCACCTGCCTTACTCGGACTGGATTAGCTTGTGTCACATGAAGTCCTTGATGAAGTCATAAGATGGTCAGTCAGTTTCCAACAAAAGCACCAGTGGAGGAAAGAACAGTCTTTTCAATGGGCAGTGCTGGGAAAACCGGATGCCCACATGCGCAAGAATGAAGTTGGCCCCTACCTTAAGCCACACACAAAAGTTACTGCAAAATGGATCATGAATCTCAATGTAAGAGCTAAAGTTATAGAGTTCTTAAATCTTTGTGATCTTGGATTATGGAAGAGTGTCTTAGATGTGATAACAAAAGCACAAAATAAATTGGTAAACTAGACTTCATCAGAATTAAAAACTTTGTATTCCAAGTTCTGTGTTGTCTTGTTTTTCTTTTTTTGTTGTTGTTGTTTTTTTTTTTTGGTATAAGCATACCTGGGGAAAAGGGCACATCTGTGTCCTTCCCCAGGGCATTCCTAGTGTCTAGTCACTGTCTAGGACTTAGTAGATGCTCAGTAAACAGTGAATTGGCAGATAAGTGAGTGAAATTACGCTTGATTTGGTAAACTATGAAATTTTAAGGTCTGCTCTACTAACACCTTAATTGTGAGTGCCATATGTGTGTGCAAAATTGTTTTTTAAAAGATTTTATTTATTTATTTTTAGAGAGAGGGAAAGGGAAGGAGAAAGAGTGGAGAGAAATATCAATGTGTGGTTGTCTCTCATGTGCCGCCTACTGGGGACCTGGCCTGCAACCCAGGCACGTGCCCTGACAGGGAATCGAACTGGTGACCCTTTGGTTCGCAAGCCTGCGCTCAATCCACTGAGCCACACCGGCCAGGGCTAAACTTGTTTTTTGAAGTCAGACATATTGGTCTCATTGCTGACAGTCTCAGAACGGAGCGTGTCCTCCCCTGCTGTCCTGCCCTGGGTGCTGCCAGACTTCCCAGACGCTTTGACAAATGTTCCCACTTGTGACCTTGGCAACAACGTGCTGCCTGGAGGGGAAAGTGTGGGGTGACGTGGTGGTACACCTGTAGCCCTCAATCTTTTTCTTTTCAGCAAGTCTTTTTTTTAATTGGCATTTTTTTGCTTTGAAATTAGCAAGAGAGTAAGAAGGTTGCACTTTTACTACAAAGGTGTGCTGCCTCCAGCTGGAGTTTTTTCTGGACCAGCTTTCTACTGGAGAACAGTGCTTGTGCTAATTCCTGTAGAATGAACTCCCCAACCATGCGATTCTCCAAAGTCACCTAACGTGCAGCTGGCATCTCCCCAAACGTGGATGAGGTCTCTTTGGCTGTGGAGCCAAGTAAGTGACCTCCGGGGCTGGAATCAAGATAGGAAGGCTGCCAACCCCTAGTTGCAGAAAAAGAGAAGAAAAGGTGAAAAGCCCTGGCCGGGTAGCTCCTTCGGTTAGAGTGTGGTCCCGATAGGCCAAGGGCTCAGGTTTGAGACCCGGTCAGGGGCTCAGACACAACCAGCCAGTGCATGCATCGGTAAGTGGAACGACAAACCCATGTCTCTCTCTCTCTCCCTCCCTCCCTTTCCTCGCTCGCTCTAAAATCAGCAAATGAAAAAAGAAAAATAATAATAACAATAAAGGAAAAGAGTAAAAAAGTGAAGAGAAGGGGTGCGTGGAGCTGGGCGGGGACTGAAGGGGACCCCCCCGCCCACTGCTGGCACTGGGGATGGCCACCTTTTTCTTTAGAAATGCGATGGGCGGAAAAAGGCCTATATTGTTGACTTTGTTTGTGTTTCTTTGTTTACCGGTGAAGCTGAACTTTATTTCTGATGGCGTGGGTGTGGTGGAACATGCTTACTGGCCAAACTTTTCTCTTGCGAGCGTCCTGCATGTCGCCTGCGCCCATTTGCTGGACGGCCGTGCGGTTTCCCTCCTGGCTTTTGAGGACCCTCCATTCCCGTTTCTGGGCTGGTTTGTGCATCAGAATCATTTTCTCTGGCTCCTCATTGGAAGGCGGCGTCTTTCTGAAGGACAAAGTCGGGGTGGCTTTGCCGCTGTTTCCGCGTCATCGGCTAGCCGAGGTGCACAGGCTGGAGTCTAGTTCGAATGCCAAACTGGCAAGAAGGACTCTTGTCACTGGGGATGATAAATTTGCTTTGCTCTTTGAACGGGGCTGAAAGTACTTTATGGGCTTTGACACCTCTCTTGACACCCTTGCTCACTGGGTGAGGGGGGAGAACTAGAGGGCAGCAAAGCCCTGGTGACAGAGTAATGACAAGGCCTTACACAGAGGGACAGAAGCCTTTTAACTTGCAGTGAGACTTTGGCAAGAACTGGGGTTTCTCTGGGCCTGGGCGACCTCATCTAAAAAGGGAGGGATGATGTTTAACAGGTGATGCTACACCGTACAGAGGCTATCTGGGGGGAATATGTGGGGGTGGGGATGAGACGTTAAGGGAAACTTTCACTCTTCCTTCCTTCCTCCCTTTTTCCCGCACTCCCCCACTCCTGCCCCCTCCGCTGCTGGAGACCTGTTCGCCTGCAGCGAAGGAGGAGCGGGACTCGTAGTCTTTAGGGGACGGACAGGCATCTGTACGTGTCAGGAGGTGAAGGCTTGGTCCCTGCATCCGTCTGCCTGGGCTGCTCCAACAGCGTGTGACAGAGACTGAGTTCTCCTTCTTGTGCCACCGGCATCAGGGCTCCTGTCTGCCCAGGCCCAGGAGACAGACACGGCCCCATGAGAAGCCTGGGAATCCCATCCGTCTGCGCCACTCGGTCCACGAGTGTTCTCGTAACCAACAGTGCTCCACGCAGTCTCCCTAGGGGAGTGTCTGACCCTCGGACAGCAAGTGGGCAGGGAAACAGGGTGGGTCCTGGTGGACTCTGGTGACCTTCAAACCAAGTGTCCATCACCAAGAGCCACCTGTAGGTCACTCGTATATTTGGAACAAAACAGGGGGCTGCCTGGCCCGGCCCCTGGACCACCTCTGCTCTGAAAATCTCGGGTTGCGGTCACTGTGGCTGGGGGTCTGGTTTCCCTCTGGGCTCCTGCCAGGCTCTTGGAGAAACGGGGTGCAGCGCAGCCGACACTGCTCTGCCCTAACCCCCGGCCGAGTGCACGCTCTCTCTGGGCTTGAGGAACAGAGGTGACAAGTCATGTGCAGCTCTAATCACACGGGCAGGCGGTGTGGGCCCCTTGGCATTCGCACCTGGTGGCTACTGAAACCCTAGAAGGCGAGCGTCATTGGACAACAAACCCATTCGTTTCATAAAGTCATTTCTCTTGCCAAGTGAGACATTCCACTTTAAGCAAGGATTCTATTTTCCGTGAAGGCTGCACGCCTGCCTGCTCGGTGGGGGAAATGCGGCTGGTTTGCACCATTACTTTAATGCAGACAATAAGAATGACCCTACTGTGCTCACTGCCTCCAACAGTAACCATATGGAATGTCCTTCCTGCGTTAAGTGACTTGTACTTTGCAAACTCTACTCCGTGGCCAGGTGGACGAGACTTGGAAATAGCCCCGCCCCCTTCCTTCTGCCCTTGCCCATGAGCAGGCAGTGCGTGCCTGCTGAGCCTGGCGTGGGCAGCTCAGAGAGGGAGGCAGCTCCTGATGTCAGGGAGGTCACCGGGTCCTGGCAGAGACAGACAGACAGCAGGCAGTCAGAACGACTGTGATGAGTGAAGCAGGGGTGGTGCGGAAGGGCACCGGGTGCAGAGGGAGGGAGGCAGACTCCTCCGCGCAGCCAGGCCTGGACTGAGCCCTGGAAGCTGAGCAGGGGCTTTCTAAGGAAATATCCAGAGACTAGAAGGTCTCTACTAGTCAGAGGCCAGTTAGCAGCTTTGTGCTGCTGGCGCTTCCGATACCCGTGGGCTGGAGGAGGTGAGGGAGCAAAGGCAGGCTTTGCGCGCTGCTCAGGGATCAGGCCTTTCCCTGCGGGAGCCCCTGCAGGGTCTTAAGCAGAGGGGTAAACTTGCTGAGGCAGCTGTAAGGAGGAGGCCCTGGCGGAGGCGTGGGGCTGGCTGCGCACAGCCGACCACCTGGAAAGAAAGACCCGGATGGACCGGTTCTGCGCTTCAATTAGTGGAGAGATTTTTGCAACTCAAGTGCCCAGCATGGGTCAGTTCTCTCCTACCCCTCAGGCCCCATTTGAGGAGAGGTGCCTGTGCCCTGGATCGATCTGTTCAGTGAAGACGGCGAGGCGCTCCATCCACCGTACACCTGAGACGGAGGCGGAGGACCCTTGGAAGCACCTAAGGAGGGATGCTGGTTGCCAGGGGAACCAATTTAGGATAGAGATCGGAACTTTCAGTTCCACCCCCTGATTTCCGGGCGGGGAGCGGGGCTGGAGGGAGAGTCTGTCGCCAGCAATGATTTAATCACTCGTGCCCATGCTCTGAAGCCTCCATGAAAAACAGGAGAGGACTGGTTTGGGTGAACACGTGGAGATTCAGAGAGTGGTGCACCCGGAGAGAGCAGGGAGTGCCGCCCCCTTCCCTCCCACGCGCCCTGGGCATCTCTTCCATCCGGCTGTTCCTGCTGCATTCTTTCATAACAAACCGGTGATCTAGAAGTGAAATCTCTCTCCTAGTTCTGTGAGCTGCTCCAGCAGATCAATCAGATGCCTGAGCTCCGTGGGGTTCCTGGGTGTTCTCCCGCACTCCCGGGTAGGTTTGGGAACTGAGGTCGTAACCCACGATTTAAATTACAGTTGAGGCAGAGGGGCTGGTGTCCAGGGTCGGCCTGAAAGACAGAAGCCAGGCAGTTTGCTATCATCCGTGCAGTTTGTGCTGTCTGTTTTCTGCCACCTCTTGAGCAGCAGAACATGGGTGACAAGCCATGTACAGATCTACTCTCACGAGCAGATGTAAGCCCTTGTCTGGCCTGCAGGCAGGACAGCAACTTTGAGACTCACTTAGAAATCAGGACACTTCCTTGGGCACATGTACTCGCCCCCAAGAGGGAGGGGACCCCGTCTGTTCTCACTGGTTCAGTGCTGCTCCTTGGAGACCACCAACCCCAGGTTGCACCCGGGTATGTAGCCCTGACGCTTCCCTGGCCTTGCACTCATCCCACCCAGCTGCTGCCTCACTCTTCAGGGCACGGGTGGCCTTGCCCTCCCTACTAGCCTACAGTGGACGGTGGTGGCCTGGCCGAGTCCCTGCCTCCCCTCATAACCCTGGTCCAGCTGTGCCCTCACTTCTTGCAGGACCAAGGGGTGGGGCTAGAACCTGGCTCTGTTGCCCTTTGCAGCTGGTCCTGGCCCTCCATTCCCCGCACTCAGGCTTCCACGCCTGTGGGGATGCAGTCAGGGACGGTCAGCAATATGGACACCAGGGCAGTGGTGCTCGGGCAGAGTGCTAGGCAGCTTCCATGCCGTGGGTCTCGGTGTGGGTGGTGCATTTACACATCAGAGCACAGCCCCGGTGGTTTACAGAGTGCTGGTTTGTGAGTCACAGGGTACGGGTTTTTGCAGCGGGCATCAATTCTGCTGGCCTCTCTGCAAACACACTCCCCGCTCAAGGGCACTCCTGTTTCTGCGGAGAACCCAGATGGGGGACTCGTGCCCCGGTGGCGAGAAGGTGCTCAGCGTGACCTGACACTGGAGGTGCCTGCAGAGCACCAGGCTGGATGCAGCGCCGAGTCAGAAAACCGAGAAAAGGGGGTTCCGTTTCTCAAATAAACCGGGCCATCAGCCCCTTCAGGGACGAAGTCTTCTGTTCTTTTCGGCATCTCAATCCCCCCTAGCTTAGTTCCTCAACTTCTAAGAGAACCCTCAAACGCTGACTGCTGTTGTCGTGAAACCC
>PVKM010047873.1:0-11346 GCA_004027735.1 Carollia perspicillata
ATCAGGATCGATTAAAACATTTATTATTGATAATTTAGAAAAGTTTATTTTGACTTCACTATTCATTGTTGATGAGGAGATGTAAGTTTTTAGGCTTGTTGTGTCAAATAGGAGAAAACCTCTGTGGAATTTTTAGGTATGACTTCTAAGATTTCAAGCAATTCAAATTTTCTTAGCAATGAACCTTAAATACTATTTTTAAAAAAATTGTATTTATTTGTTTTTAGAGAGAGGGGAAGGGAGGGAGAAAGAGAAGGAGAGAAACACTGATGTGATTATCAATCAGTTGCCTCTCATAGGCACCCCGACTGGGGGCCAAACCTGCAACCCGGGCAGTGCCCTGACCAGGAATTGAACCGGCGCCCTTTTGCTTTGCGGCATGATGCCCAACCAACTGAGCCACACCGGTCAGGGCTTAAATGCTCTTTAAATGATGACACCCAGCAACCTCTTCGTTGTTGCTGTCGTCTTGTAAGTCTGTAATGTGGGTTTTGTTATCTTGGTCAATGCTAATATTTCAGCAAGAACATTACTGATTTTTCCTGGGTGAATATATCATTTACTCCTGTTTATTAATCAGATTCTCATAATGGTTAATTTTACGTGTCAACTGGACTACATCACAGGTAGCCCAGAAATTGGTTGAACATTATTTCTGGGTGTGTCTGTGAGGGTGTTTCTGGGTGACACGAACACTTGAGCCAGTGGACCCTGGTGAAGCAGTGCCCTCCCCGTGTGGGCAAGCCTCATCCAACCTGCCAGGGCCTGGAGAGGGCAGAACGCAGAGGAGGGAAGAGTTTGGCCCTTCTTGCCCAATCGCTTGGGCTTTGACATTGATCTTTCCCTGCCCTCAGCCCTGCGGGTTCTCAGACCTTCAGACATGGAGTGAAAAATCCCACAGACTTGGACGGAATAACATCCTGGGTCCCCAGCTTACCGCTGCAGACCGTGGGACTCCTCAGGCTCCCTGATTGTGTGAGCCAATTCCCTTACAATAAGTCTCTTCCTGTACATGGATGTGCGATTGTTTTTTTTTTCCTCTGGAGAATCTCAATGAATACAATGATTAAATAACCCAATTGTCTAGTCATCGCTTTCATTCAAAATGATCTCTCGTGCCCTGGCCGGGTGGCTCAGTTGGTTTGGTGCATTGTCCCAAAAGGTACTGTGCTTGATCCCTGGTCAGGGCACATGCCTAGGCCGCGGGTTCAGGTGTGTGTGGGGGGAAACCAACCGATGGCCGTTTCTCTCTCCCACGTCCATGTTTCTCTCTCTCTTTCTTTTCCCCTCTCTCTCGAATCAATAACTATATCCTTAGGTGAGGATTTAAAAAAACTCTCTCTTGCTTTTCCTGGTATAACCTATGCTATATTTCGACAAAATTCGCCAGAGTTCCAAGGTCAAGGTGCATCTGATATATGAAGGAGTTCCCTGATGTGTCGGAGATGCACTGAGTATCCTGCGTGTCTTCACACCCACACATACACACACACACACTGCCTGCACACTCTTGGTGGGGCACTGATGTGCTCGTCCGCCTCCTTATGGGGGATGGCTGCTTCCAACTACAGTGTCAGGCTGGAGTAATTGTGACAGTGGCCACACGGCCTAAAAGATGTCCTCTTTGGCACTTTCACAGAAAATCTGCTGGCCAACCCTTGTCCTGCGGCAATGAGTGACACGCTCCCCCTCTCAGCCTCTCGAAGCCAGTTTTCAGTTCCTAAAACATACCAATCTGGGGACCGCCTCGAGACCAATGTCGCCGTTCTTTCTGAGCCAGTCTCCTCCCTCTCAGACGTTTTTTGTCTGACCATATCTTGTCCCTGAGACAGCGTCACCTGCCTGGAGAAGCCTTCTTTGGCCACTCGTCTAAAACAAGTCCTCCCTGCTATTCTTTTTTTAAAATTACTTTATTGTTGTTCAATTACAGTCGTCTGCATTTTCTCCCCACCCCTCCCCCCGACGCCAGCCAAACCCACCTCCCTCCCTTGCGTCCACCCTCCCCCTTGGTTTGGTCCAGGTGTCCTTTATAGTAGTTCCTGAAAACCCTTCTTCCCACTGTCCCCCTCCCCTCTGGCTATTGTTAGATTGTTCTTAATTTCAATGCCTCTGGTTGTATTTTGTTTGCTTTTTTCCTTTGTTGATTATGTTCCAGTTAAAGGTGAGATCATATGGTATTTGTCTTTTACTGCCTGGCTTATTTCACTCAGCATAACACTCTCTAGTTCCATCCATGCTGTCAAGAAGGGTAGGAGCTCCTTCTTTCTCTCTGCCGTGTAAAATTCCATTATGTAAATGGACCATAGTTTTTTGATCCATTCATTTGCTGATGGGCACTCAGGTTGCTTCCAGCACTTGGCTATTGTAAATTGTGCTGCTATGAACATTGGGGTGCATAGGTTCTTTTGGATTGGTGTTTCGGGGCTTTTAGGGTATAATCCCAACAGTGGAATTGTTGGGTCAAAAGGCAGTTCCATTTGTAATTTTCTGAGGAAATTCCATACTATTTTCCACAGTGGCTGCACCAGTCTGCAATCCCACCAGCAGTGCACTAGGGTCCCCTTTTCTCCACATCCTCTCCAACACTTGTTTGTTGACTTGTTTACGATGGCCATTCTGACCGGTGTGAGGTAATATCTCATTGTGGTTTTAATTTGCATCTCTCTGATGGCTAGTGATGCTGAGCATCCTTTCATATGTCTCTGGGCCCTCTGTAGGTCCTCCTTGGAGAAGTGTCTGTTCAAGTCTTTCACCCATTTTTTAATTGGCTTGTTAGTCTTCCTGGAGTGGAGTTGTGTGAGTTCTTTATGTATTTTGGAGATCAAACCCTTATCCGAGGGATCATTGGCAAATACGTTTCCCCATATAGTCGGTTCTCTTTTCATTTTAATGCTGTTTTCTTTAGCCGTGCAGAAGCACTTTAATTTGATGAGGTCCCATTTGTTTATTCTTTCCTTTATGTCCCTAGCTTCAGGGGACATACCAATGAAGATGTTCCTGCATAGAATATCTGAGATTTTCCTGCCGATGTTTTCCTCTAGGACTTTTATGGTGTCACGACTTGTATTTAAATCTTTTATCCACCTTGAATTTATTTTTGTGAATGGCATAAGTTGGTGATCGAGTTTCATTTTTTTGCATGTAGCTGTCCAGATCTCCCAACACCATTTGTTGAAGAGGCTATCTTTACTCCATTTTATGCTTCCTTCCCCTTTGTCAAATAGTTATTGACCATAGAGACTTGGGTTTATTTCTGGGCTCTCTGTTCTGTTCCATTGGTCTATGTGCCCGTTTTTATGCCAGTACCAGGCTGTTTTGATTACAGTGGCCTTGTAATAGAGTTGATATCATGTATTGTGATCCCTCTTGCTTTGTTCTTCTTTCTCAAAATTGCAGCAGCTATTCAGGGTTGTTTAAGGTTCCATACTCCCCACTATTCTTTTTTAAAAAATATTTTATTTGTTTACTTTTAGAGAGAGGGGAAGGGAAGGAGAAAGAGTGGAAGAGAAACATCAATGTGTGGTTGCCTCTCATGGGCCCTGTACTGGGAACTGGCCTGTAACCCAGGCATGTGCCCTGACTGGGAATTGAACTGGTGATCCTTTGCTTCACAGGCCCATGCTCAATCCACTGAGCCATACCAGCCAGGGCCTCCCCCCTATTTTTAACCATTGTTCCCTGTTCTTCTTAATTGTGGGCCTGCCCATGGCTCACAATGATCGATTTGTCTTCTGATTTAAAGGTGCTGCCCCTTTTACTCTATACATTTCATGTCGGCAAAGATTTAGCACGTCTGTGTCTTACTGTGGTGGGTAAGAGTGGGCTCTGAAACCAGACAGCCTAGGCTCACGTCCCAGCATTGCCCTTCCAAGTTGTGGGAGCTTGGGTAAGTCAGTCCCTTATCCTCCCGGTTCCTCGGTTTTCCTGTCTGTAAAATGGGGATAATCATAATCACCAGCACCTGAAGTTTTCAGGATTAAATAAGTTGATGTAGCGCAAGCACTGAGAATGGTGCCTGGTTTACGGTAGGCGCTTGATAAAGGTGCGCTGTCAGCACTCAGTACGGTGTCTTCAAGGTCTAGTTCAAAAGAGCACAATTAATATCTCATCAAGTGAATTTTTTTGAATGAAGCATTTGTAGAATGAAGGCTTTATCCAATGCTGGAACAATAAATGGTGCCTCAGACCTCCTCTTTAGTCCTGTGCTGATTCATTTACCTGTTACTGGTCTCAAGTTTCACTCAGTACAGGAAAGCTTCCTACTGACCTTGATTTACATAGCAAGGTCAAATCAGTAAGGCAAGGGTTGAAACATTTCTAAAAATTAAATTTGCTTTTTTGACTTTCTAAGTTAGTGTCTGTACTGGTATGCCCATGGCCAGATTGAGACCTATGGATAGGATGGTGCCTACTTCTGTCAGCTATTGCCATAATAATGCCGCGTAACAAATCACCCCCAATTCAGCCGCGTGAAACAGTAATTATTTAATCTCGGAAAAGCTTCTGCTCGTTGGCTGGCTTTCAGATGAGCTAGACTGTGCAGGGTGGGGCTTCCAGCTGTGGGCTGCGTCCGGATCTGCTCTGGGTGGCTCTCACCCTCCTTGCACAAGCAGACACATGCTTTTCGGGGCAATGTTGGGTGTGCAGAAGAGCAAGACCCACTGTGCAAACACACACTAAGGCTTGGCTTGATCATGCTTGCTAACAGCCTATTGGCCGGCAGAGTCACATGGCCAAGTCCAGGGTCAGTCAGGCAGGGAAGCATATTCCACCCAAAGCAGGAGTGGGAGAGGAGTGTTTTCTCAACTATAACACACACTACCCCAGGACCTGCACCCAACCAGATATTAAAATAATGTGAACAATAAAGGTATGTTTCTCAAAGAGACAAAAACACATGTGTATGTTGAAATTGAAAATAACTTTTCTGAATTTTCTGATTGTCTCCTTTGGTGAGCAAGAAGAGGGTGTGAGGGTGTCCCTGCTCCCCCAGTCCTTCCGGTGTGTGTCTAGTCTTCCCGTGGGGCAAGCCAGCTCCGACGACCGCTGCTTTTTTGTACCCTTGGTATTTGATAAAGTTTGTTGAAGGAGATTGCTGAATCTCACAAATGTACATCCATTGCACCCATGCCTGAGAGTCCTATTCGCTTTACAGAAAGTCAGGGGCGTGGGAGGGATTGCATGTTTCTACATGAAAGCTTCAAAAAAATAGGGGTGTGGAGGTGGTGTTCACAACTTCTCACACTGACCTGCACCCCTCGGAGGTGTTCCAGCAAGTCACAGCCCCCGGGGTTTTCTGTTTGCCTCTCTGTCTCTCCTGGGATGCAAATGAAATAATTTTCTCATCCGCTGTTGTTCAAGGGAAGCGCATGCCTGGAGAAGAACCAGCAGCGAGGAGAACGTAGACAAGTAAATAAACAGTGGAACGCATAGAAGATAAGACGTGAACTGAAGCCAGCGTTCAGATCCTCACATTCTCCTTTCCCCCGCTGTTGATTCAGTAATTACACAGTCGATTACCACTGCATCAATGGTCTTATATGGCTATTAGTCTACACATGTCGACGGTATATATGTACGTCTAGATGAAGAGGCAGGAGGCGATCAGGACCGAGCAAACGTGTTCGGACACAGAATCACTTTGCAAATACTACCCAGGTCAGCGCCTGCCAATGCTAGTTTTATGTGACCCAGAAGAAGTCACATAAGGTTCTAAATTTTAATAACCCAAACTACCTTTCCTTGAGACCCTAACACCCGCCACACGTCGGGTTAGGTGAGATGTGAGTCTCTCTTTCTCTCTCTCTCCTTATGTGGCATTTCTAACCCCTGGGTACTGCTATGTTACGATGCGCCCCCACTGTACAGAAGGGAACACGGACACTCAGGAAGTGGCTTGAGCCTGTATTTGAGCTCTAATAGGCTTCCCTGGAAGAAAGGGCTGTGTTCAAAGCTGACTACCTCTCTGTGTACTGAGGGCCAACTGAGGACAAGCAAGGGCGACCTACAGATGTCCCTGCGGCTGTCACATCTTCTGTATTTCTCGCCCCGGGATTAACATAACAGAACACCTAGTCTGGGAAGCCACCTCGGGGCCAGCCCACAAACATTTGCTATAGATGTCCGTTCTGTTTTCCTTTAGTGACTTAGTGCAGGGTGTCTTTTGTTCGATGACTGGAAGAGGTGTGGCTGGCATGCCACCTGGCTTACCAGGTGCCTCTGGTTTGAAAACGTTCCCTCCCTGAGCCATCGTGACACCCAGAGACCTATCTTACAAGCTGGCGATAAAGCTGCCAGCAGCCTCCACAGGGAGATGGGCTTAATTACCCGCCAGTTCGCTTTGAGCCGCATCTGTAGATGACGCAGATAAGCTGTCTCCTTTCAGTCTGGTCCACGCCTTGTAATGGCACCCCCATCCCGTCACGACTGTTAGCTGTCCCTGCCCGTGGGCGAGGGCACCAGGAGCTGATTCACGGTTAAGCACCGTCCGCACGGAGCTGATTATCGGTCTCCTGGTTGAAATTCAAATGAAAGTACAGCAATTAGGTAACTGCAATGTCAAGGGAGCAATTTGGTTTGAAACGTCTCAAAAACCAGCCTTAAAAAAAAAAAAACCTTCTAGGGCATCTCTGCTTTTTTGGGGGGGAAAATCAGTTTAGGAGTATTTTTTTTTTCAGGAGGTCTTCTGCCTTTCCAGTTAAGAGCAGTAAAGAACATCCAGAAAAAAATTTTTTTGGCTCTGTTTGCTGAATCGCTCCTTGGGAGAACAAAAGCAGCAAGGGAAAGTTTGACTTGACTTCCTCTGCAATTTGTTTCTATCATCGGAGCAGAAAGAATCTCAGGGCTCCGCCGGCCGCTTCCTGAATGAAGAGATAGGGAGAAATGCCCGTGAGTGGAATTCATTGACGCGAGCCAAGTGATCGGTGGCAATGCCAACCCCACGGGAGGAGTCAGGGGGCGAGGGAAGCACATTTCTCCGAGGTAACTGCCCAGTGGCAATGGTGAGAGTCCCCACATGCCCCGCCGCCCCCGCCCCCAGTGGCCACAGGAAGGACAGCTCAGTGCAAGCGCAGCGTCTCCACGCCTGTTGCTATGGAGTCGGCTTCGTCCGGGACAATGTGTCAATCAACCCACTGCAAAGGCTGCCATGGAATAACATTGAAACGATAAATATTTACTTGAAAATAATGTCCACGTTACAGGTGACTGGCATGAGAGGGTTCTGTTGACTTCTCTTGGTGGTAGCCAGCTGAGACAGCTCAACCAGTTGGGCAACTTTTTTTTTTTTTTTTTTTTTGGTCAGGTACTACTGAATCACTGGCAACAAACTTCAGAGATTTTAGGCAGGAGGTTTTTTTTTTTCCCTCTCTCTCTCTCTCTAGGTTCCCCTGGGCAGAATGCCTGGATTCCCAGCCCCCTGCTCCCCACCCCCGCTTTCAAAACCAACTCCAGGCTGGCTGAGCTCATTCGATGATCACTGTGGTGTTTCCTGCCTCTAGTCTTTGAGGGCTGGCGTGAGGCCTGAGGATTCGGATGAAAACTGCCAGACCCTTTTGTGATATCTGTCCTGTGCGGGGTTCCCAGCTTGCCTCTCCGAGCCTGTGCTCGGTCGAAGTCTGCCCTCGCTGGCCTGTTAAAGAGAAATGTAAAATCAGTGGGTCAAAGGGCTTCGAAAGAGCAAGACACAGCGCAGCAGAGAACGTAGCTATTTGGCCAAGTACCCTTCCCGGGGCCTGCGCAGCCGCTGGCCTTTGGAACACGGAGGGGGATTGCAAAACCTGCAGGCAGAAGGCAGAGAGAGCAGGGAGAGAGGTGGGGGTGGGGTGGGTGGGGTGGAGGCTTCCCTGCCTCCCAAGGCGGGGGTCCTTCCTCTGTTGTGCACTTGGTTTCTGCATTGCCCCGCCCCAGGCGGGAGGCCGTTGGAATGCCGATGGATGTAACACAGTGATGTGAAACCTCGCTGTTTCTCATTGGAAGTTCCTCTTCCAGTTTGGAGGGCAGGTTTCCATCCCTGCTCTTGTCCAATTCCTGCTTCCTGCCAAGCGGCCGTTGTTGGGGTTTTGAAGAAAACCAACCAACCAACCAGGCAACCTGGGTCATCCTTTGAGAACGTTAACAACTCAATGCTCCGTTAGCTCTCTCTTGGGTGCAAAGTGCTTTTCGTAAGTCCGACTGATCTCGGTGTGAGCAACTTGAAGCATTGGGAAACTGAGAAGTAATGGTTTAACTGCGCCATTACTAGAAGACTTGGGAATTGCACTCTATCCTAGGCAGCTCTGTTCAGGTTTGTTTTATAGACATAGGAATGTTTCAAAGTACAAAGGGCTATTATTAGAAAAGGACACTCGATGTGCTTCATAAAGGCTCCCTTGGGCTACTGTAGCATTGTCCACAAGATTCACAGGCACGCTTTCTCATCTCCGTGTATTTAAATAGCTTACTCCTGCTCCCATGTTTATCTGAGGGACACTGCAACTGCTCGAATGGCGTGGGATAGCCTTTGTTTCCCGTTGGTTTGGGAGCAAAAGGCCCAGGGGGCAAGAGTTCACTTTGCTGCCGAATGCCGTGTGCAGAGGAACGTATCGTTGACCCCGAGATGCCAAGGCTCTGGAGACTTTCTCAAGTCCTATACCTACCCTCACAGTTACAGTGCAGGGCTGCATCGGCCCTCTACTCTGCACCTGCCCCGTTGTGCTCGGGTCTCACACGGGTTAAGCCGCCCCCCCTCCCACCCCCCAAGTCTTTGGTATAATAAAGAGAAACAGACAGAAGAGAAGCAGCATGAGCAAAAGACAAAACCCGCTGTGCTGTTTCCTAGGTGGCAGATGCCACCTGCGCATCAGAAGCAAACGACGCCGAGCCCTCCCCTCTTCTCCGGCTCCGTGCTCACTGCTAAGCTTTACTGGGTTCTCGTTCTCCCACTCGTCCCGGGGCCTTTGCCGGTCCTTCTGGAAGAGAACATCCCTCCCCCATGTACGGGCACGGCCCCTCCCAGCCTCCCCTTCATCCAGGCCGCTGCGAAAATGGCACCTCCTCGGGCAGGCTTCCTGATTGCCACCTATAGTGGATGCGACTAGCAAATGTCTTCTGTACAGTAAAGACCAAGCACCGTCCACCTTCCCTGACCACTCGGGCATTTCGGCGCTACTTTCCTCGGTCTTCAGAGCACTTACATTACTATACATTTATATCGAATGCATGTTACACATTCGGCTTCCTTGTTTATTGTCTGTTTTCTCCAACTAGAATCTAGGCTCCCCAGAGGCTTGGTTTTTTTTCCTACCAGAGCCCAGAACAGTGCTTTGGTATACAGCAGGTGCTCCATAAATATCTGTTGAATGAAAGCGTTACTCTCTGGGCAAATTTGTTATTGTCTGCCTGGTAAGAGTTGGCGGTGGGTTGATGAATTCTTGTACCCGTGTGAATGACCTTTGTCTTTTTAAGTGTAATAATATCACATTGACTATTTAACTGGTTTGGCATGACAAGTTAAATATTTCAGGCAGTTAATCATTTATTCATTTTAAATAGAGAAAAGTTGAAAGAAGACAATACAAATGGACTCTCAGTGAAGCCCTACCGACATGTAAACAAGCAAATACACAGATAATAAAACACATGCTTACAGTCAGAAGCTTCAAATCAAAGCTACACAGAAAGCTATAGAATGAAAAGTAGAAGACATTCACCAATCCACTTTTCTGGTTCCTATCCCAAAAAGAAACCCCTGTCACCAATTTCTTGTGGATTATTCCAGAATTTTTTTTATGCCTACAGGCACAAATTCACTAGCAAAACATACATTCTTTGAAATTGCTTTAAGCACACACACACACACAGCAGCAGAAGAATTTCTGCCACAAGCCTCATACGGTCTGTACTGAGACATTTATTTGCTCAGCTATGTGCTCACATGGGCCTTGCCTCCTCCTGACCGTATCTGCCTCCCGCCCTCAGTTCCCAGCGCCTAGCACACAGCCAGCCTCATTACCCGTTGGTGAGTGAGGGGTTAAACGGGCCCACACTCTTCCCAGGCAGGCACTGTGCTTTCTCGAATGTACCTGGACAGAAATAGAATCCTTACACCGTTAGGGAAGTCCTTTCCCATGCATCCGAAGTGAACATTGGTAGATAAATCAAAACAAAACGAAACAAAACATTGATTGTGTTCTGAGTGTTTTCCCATGAATTACCTCACATGACCTTCGCACCAATCTCCCGAAGTGGTTATTTTAATTCCTGCTCTTTGCATGAGGCAACGGAGACTCCCAGACACCAAAGACCGACTGCAGATTAAGATTTTAATAGCAGGAAAATGTCCGAGGCATCTGCGCCTTATTGATATTTCTGAGTGTCTTCCTTTCAACCATCGCAACAGTCAGAGTGCTATGAACGGTTCAGCTCAGTTCCAAATACCGAAGGGTTCTGTCCCTTCTGTCACGCCCCGAGACACCCTGCAGTCTCCCCAACTAGCCCAGCAGAGACAGCAGAGAGCTGGAGGCTCCAAACACCAACAAAAACAAACAGAAAACCACCGCAACACAAAAGTAACTTTTTGACAGTGTAAAAACCTATCAGCAGGGCTCCACGAGGCAGGCCCGAGCAGCTGGGAATCAAAACACAGGAAGGAAGTTGTAAACGGCCCAGTGAATGAGAGGCCTGAGCCGAGGCCTGAGCCGCTGGTGAAACAGGACCTGCCCTCCGCCAGTTCCGGGCCCTTCAGAGTGGGGAGCAGGCTGGGCGGGGGCCAGAGCGTGTTCACCCGTGGCTGCATTTTCAAAGAGGGGCAGCCAATCTGCAACTTGGTAAATAAACCGAAAGCCACTGAATGACACACTTAAAATGGGGGAATTTTGTGGCATGTAAATTATATCTCAAGGAAGCTGTTTCAAAAAGGAGAATGGGCCAAATTAAAAGTCAATTTTATTTATTTATTTTTTTGGCCATGAGTCAGCCAGGACAGATTGGGGTGCGTGCGTGTGTGCCTGTGTGTGTTTGGAAATGTGGTCTCTGAGTCCGGAGCGTAGTACCAGGACGTGGGAGACTCAAAGGTTACTGTTCACTATGATGAAGGAAAACACATGGGCAGAGCCAAGGAGGCGAGAACAGCTCCCTGAGAACAAGGCCCCAGGCCCCGGGGTCCCCTGAGAAGTCGAGCTGGATGGAAAGGGGAGCTTCTGCTGGGGAGGGGTCACTGCAGCTTCCCACTTGTAACTTCTCTGCTGGTTTCTCGTAATAGCAGCCTGGCCCTTCTGCTGGGACTCGGAGATTTGGGGGTTGTGCAGAGAGGGAGCGGAATTATTCCCAGAAGGAGTGATCACAGGAATAGTCGGGGGGAAGCAGTGG
>PVKM010047874.1:0-11356 GCA_004027735.1 Carollia perspicillata
AATGAAGAAACAAGAATTCCAAAAAATGAGGACAGGCTAAGGAACCTCCAGGACAACTTTAAATGTTTCAACATCCAAATTGTAGGGGTGCCAGAAGGAGAAGAACAAGAGCAAGAAATTGAAAGCTTATTTGAACAAATAATGAAGGAGAACTTCTCCAATCTGGCAAGGGAAATAGACTTTATGGAAGTCCAGGAAGCTCAGAGACTCCCAAAGAAATTGGACCTAAGAAAGCACATACCAAAGCACATCGTAATTATATGATCCAAGATTAAAGATCAAGAGAGAATCTTAAAAGCAGCAAGAGAAAAGTAAAGAATTGCCTACAAAGGAGTTCCCATAAGACTATCAGCTGATTTTTAAAAAGAAACCTAACAGGCAAGAAAGTGCTGGAAAGAGGTATTCAAAGTCATGAAAGTCAAGAACCTAACAACAAGATTACTCCACACAGCAAATCTTTTATTTAGAATGGAAGGGCAGATAAAATACTTCCCAGGTAAGGTCAAGTTAAGAGAGTTCCTCACCACCAAGCCCTTATTATATGAAATGTTAAGGAGATTTATCCATGAAAAAGAAGATAAAAAATGTGAATAGTAAAATGACAACAAACTCACAGCTATCAACAACCTAAGTTAAAAAAAAAACAAAAACAAATTAAGGAAACAAGAACAGGAACATAATCACTGAAGTGGAGATCATATGGCAGGTTATCAGTGGGGAAAGGGAGGGGGAGTGGGGGAAAAGGTACAGGAAATAAGTAGACTAATTGGTAGGTAGAAAATAGATAGAGGAAGGTTAAGAAATAATATAGGAAATGTAAAACCAAAGAACTTATATGTACAATCCATGGACATGAACTAAGTTGGGGGGATGTGGATTGGAGGGGGTGTTCAGTGTAGAGGGGAATAAAGGGGGGCATGGGACAAGTGTAATAGGGTAATCGATAAAATATATTTAAAAATAAAAAAACTGGGACAAAAATCAATCTCTAGCTCTTATTTTACTTGTTATTTCAAAGGGAACACTTGATTTAGATAGGTAAAAAATGGATAGAAATAATAACAATTACTTATGGGATGTCTACTATGTGTCCATTACTGTGCTAAGTATTATACATGTCTTTTCTCATTTAAATCTCATGACTATGTGAGGGTAGTACTATTATTATAGCCATTTGGAATCTTAGAACATCAAGGTTATGAACATTAAATAACCTACCCAAGACCAAAAGCTAGTAAGATCTGAGACAAACAAAGATTTACTGTATTTAAAGCTATTCCTCTTATAATCTAATCTCCTTATAAGCAAAACTTCTGTGGTTTTATCTATATAACATTTCAGGCAAATGCACTTATAAACATGTACCATGTTTTGCCATGTATAATGTGCACTTTTTGCCCAAATTTTTTAGGGAAAAATAAGGACATGCATTATACATGGGTAATACTAACTCTGCAACTATATAAATGGTTTTAATTTTTTTAAGCTTATGTGTTAAAAGTGTAATTCTAGAAAGCAATAATGATATACTTATGTTCAAAGATAATGCTAAAATTTCTTTATAATACCAAAAACAACTATCCAAATACGAATAAATAAATAAATAATTTAATTAAAAATTAAATAGAAACATTTTCTTCCTGAAAGTTTCAGCTAAAAATGTGAGTGCACATTATACACAGCAAAATATAGTATCTTTTACCCCTTATATAGTGTTCATAGTTTCATGGCAAGCAAGCAGTGTGTGTACAATTAATCTGCCTTTCAAACTGTATTCTGATCAATGTAGTGCAAATGATCTTCCTTTGTCAAAATAAAAATGATAGGTGCTGCCAGAGTAAAAGCAACCAGGTTTGATTATAGTCTTTACCTCTGTGATACACACTTTGGAGTCTACAGGATTTCTGTAAAATTATAGGTCTCCATGTTTTTGTGTTTTAGTCTACTATGTTCTTCTTTACATTGACAACGTGTCCTATGGAACACAGTTTTTGTGCTGATATAACTTTGCCCAGGGAGTCCTAGAGATTTTTTCTACCTTTATTAAATAGATGACATGTATAATTCTTAGATCACAAATTAATGTTGACAAGAAATGTCACTTTCTTTGTTTCCTCAAATATGATACTTCTTTTTTTACAGATTCTCATTTTATCTAGTGAGAAAATATTCAATATTAGTCAACCTGAGGTAAGTTCATTCATTGAATTGAATGCCTTTTGGTGAGTTCAAAGTTTTTTCTCTTCCAATTTATATCTTGGGTACCTCTAAAATCTGCTTTCCAGAGGGTTGCAAGCAGCATCAAGTCACCAATGGACTTGAGTAGGACAACGTAGTTTTGTCATCTATCCAACCTGACAGCCTCTTAAATTTACACCGTCCATCTGATTGTGGATCTCAGTATCTGTGTGGTTCCATTTGCTGAGAGATCCATGGTCTCTAATGATCTCTAGGTACATGAAAGGCAGTCAAGTGCACTTTATCTTGATGGTAAGTTCTCCCTAGTTCCAGCCTTCTTTCACCATGTTCCCATCACACTTAGGAGGTATGTAAATAATTGGTCTTCCTCAAGTTTTTCTATGGGCTACTGAAAGTTCTTTCTGGTTGTCTAACAAACTTTGTATAGATGTATCAGACAATAATTTTTATTCCATGGTCCTTTATGGGTTGAATTGTGTCTCTCAAAAGATATGTTGAAGTCTTATATCCTGGTACCAGTGAATGTGATTTTATTTGGAAATAGGGTCTTTGTAGATGTAATCAAGTTATGATAAAATCATTAGAGTGGGCCCTAATCCAATAAGGTTAATGTCTCTTTTTTTCCCTTTTTTTTAATTTTAATTGTTTTTCAGTACAGTTTTCTGTCTTTTACTCCCATCCCAGACCACCCCCCAGTGCTCCCCACCTCCCTCCCCTTTGCACCCCCCTTAGTTTTTGTCCATGTGTCCTTTATACTTGTTCCTATAATCCCCTCCCTTTTTCCCTGAAATTCCCTCTCCTCTTTTTTTATTTAAAAAATATTTTATTTATTTATTTTCAGAGAGGGGAAGGGAGGGAGAAAGAGAGAGCGAGAAATATCAATGTGTGGTAGCCTCTCACATGGCCCCCCCTAGGGACCTGGCCTGCAACCTAGGCATGTGCCCTGACTGGGAATCAAACCAGCAACTCTTTGGTTTGCAGCCTGTGCTCACTCCACTGAGCTATGCCAATCAGGGCCAGGTTGATGTCTTTATAAGAAGTTAAAGTGGGGACCTTAAAGTTAAAGTGGGAAACTTTTGGTCAAGATGGCAGCGTAAGCAGATACAGCTCACCTTTTCCTATAACCACATCAAAATTACAACAAAAACATTGAACAACCATCATTCAGAACTGTCAGAAATAGCTACAAATGGAAGTCTGACAACTACTAAATTGAATAAACGACATCCATCCAGAGTGGTAGGATGGGCACAGACACAGAATGGTCTGGTCCCTCACCCATGTGTGATGGATAAAAATTCGAGAGGGATATCTTGGGAGTAAGGAGACCTAGCCCCATACCAGGCCCCCCAGCCCAGGGTTCCGGTGCCAGGAATAAAAGTCCTCACAACTTCTGGCTGCAAAAAAAAAAATACAGAGGGGATTAAGACATTGGAAGAAACTTCTGAAGCCCCGTGCAGTTCCTCTTAAAGAACCAAAACATGGTCTCACTTATTCAGACTCACTCACTCTAATCTCCAGCACTGGAGGAGAAGGCTGAAAGAAACCCATGGCATACTGGGAAAAACTGAAGTGTCTGGCATTAAGGCAAGAAAAGGCCATAGTCCCTTTTCTAAACCCTCCCCCAACAGAGCTATATATAGAGCCTGCAAGCTGGTGTCATCTGAGACTCCAGCAACCTGGCTAAAAAGTTTGACCTGCCTTGGAGATCCCCAGAGACTCTACCCCACCCAACTTATAGGCTCACACAAGCTGCTTTTCCATATGAATGGTTAGTATTGGATCATACTTCACAACTTCCTAAATCCTCTAGAACAAGCAATGGCTGGCCACAGCCCCAGATCTGGCACTAGCAGCAGCTAGCTTAGATTTCGAGCTTGACAACACCTGGGAATCTCCAACTCCAGCACAAGTAGTAGTCATCTCAGATTGTTTTATAGATCAAGCAGGGTGGTTCTGGACAAAACAGAGGTGGGAGATGACCTTGGTTTATACCACCCAGGAAACCTCAGGGCCAGAAAACTGGTGGACACCTACAGACCAGGTTAGAGCACCACCACCCTGTCCCTGCACAGCTGATCCACCACAGAGGGTAGAGGTTGATGTTCAGTGGTCATAGCCAGTCTTGGAAGCTGACTGGCCTGGGTAAATACCTCCCTTTGATATGACAACAATCAAGGCTCATCTACAAGAGGATGGTGTACTCCTACACCATTCTACACCAAGGGCATACCTGAAGTACCCAGCTTGGGTGATTGTAAAGACTGTGCCACCAGACCCTACAGGACACCTACTAGGCCAGCCTACCAAGACAGGGAGTCATAGCAGCTCTATCTAATACATAGAAACAAACACAAGGAGGCTGCTAAAATGAGGAAACAAAGAAACAAGGCCAAAATGAAAGAACAGATCAACACTCTGCAAAAAGAGCTAAATGAAATGGCGACAACCAATTTATCAGATGCAGGGCTCAAAACACTAATTATAAGGATGTTCAAGGAACTAAATGAGGACCTCAGAAGCATAAAGATTATCTAGTCAGAAATGAAGTGTAAACTAGTTGAAATAAAAAATAATTTACATAGAAACAACAGTAGAGTGAATGAAGCCAATAATCAACTCAATGATTTAGTGCCTAAAGAAGCAAAAAACAAGCATTCAGAACAACAAAAGAAAAAATAATCCCCCCAAAATGAGGATAGTATAAACCACTGGCAGCAAACACAAGGCCTGCAAGCTGAATCTGGCCCTCCACCTTGTTTTATCTGATCCAGGACCTTGTTTCTAGCTGGCAGCAGCGCTAAGCTCCTGGCTCCTAGTTAAGGCATATTTACATTTATATAGTCCTAAAATTATACTCGGCCCTTTAAAGGCAACTGCAAGGCTGATGTGGCCCCCAGTGAAAATGAGTTTGACAACCCTGGTATAAGCAGCTTCTGGAACAACTTCAAGAAATCCAACATTTGCATCATAGGGGTGCCAGAAGGAGAAGAGAAGGAACAAGAAATTGGAGATCTATTTGAAAAAATAATGAAAAAAACTTTCTTAATTTGGTGAAGGAAGTAGACAAGTAAGCCCAGAAAGCACAGAGAGTCCCAAACAAGATGGATGCAAACAGCCCAGTCCAAGTGACATCATAATTAAAATTCTAAAGATTAAAGATAAAGAGAGAAGCTTAAAAGCATCATGAGAAAAACAGTGAGTTACCTACAGGGGAGTTCCCATAAGACTGTCTGCTGATTTCTCTAAAGAAACTTTGCAGGCTAGAATGGATTGGCAAGAAATATTCAAAGTCATGAAAAGCAGGGATTTAGAGCCAGGATTGCTGTGTCCGGCAAAGCTATCATTTAGAATAGAAGTGCAGATAAAGAGCATCCTAGGCAAGAAAAAGCTAAAGGAGTTCATCATCACCAAACCATTATTATATAAGATGCTAAGGGACTTGTTTAAGAAAAATAAGATCAAAATTATGAACAATAGGATTGCAAAAATACATATATATCAACAATTAAATTTAAAAAGCAAACTAAGCAAACAAAAAGAACAGAGAAAGAATCATGGATACAGAGAGAATTTTGATGGTTGTCAGATGAGAGGTGGGTGTGGGGGTATGGTGAAGTGAGGGAATTAAGAAGTACAAATATGTAGTTACAGAATAGCCATGGAGATGTAAAACACAGTATAGGAAATGGAGTAGCAAAAAAACTTACAGGCATGACCCATGACCCATGGACATGAACAAAGGTGTGGGGATAGCCTGAGAGTGTTGGGGATGCTGGTTGGAGGGGGCCCATAGGGGAAAATTAGAATAATCAATAAAATGTAAATCAAAAAAGAAAAAAAGCTACAAAAAAAGAAGTGAAAGTGAAGGCAGACATGCAGGTAAATGACAGCCATGTGACTACAAAAGCATATATTGAAGTGGCATCAACAAAGCCAAGGAACATCAGCCAGGGCCATCAGCACCCTATGGAAGAGGAAAGGAAAGATGCTACTCAGACTGTCAGAGAGAGAAAGGCCCTGCTGACATCTCTATTTTGCATATTTATCTTGTAGAACTGTGAGGTAAGTAAAAATCTGTTATTTTAATTTACTCAGTTTGTGGTACTTCATTACAGCAGCTTCAGGAAACTTACATTGGTCCTTATGCCATACAGTCAAAAGAACATTTATTGAGATTTCACCAGTCCCAGGAATTTTCCCAGGTTGATGTGCAGAAGTTGCTTGTATTCTTGGAATTAAAAACTCATTTAGGAATCTCATTACATGCCTGACCTTGGAAAAATCAGTCCGAAGAAGTGATTAGAAAGACATGGTACAATTTCCTTTGGTGCCTAAACCTAGTTCTAATTCTCTTTGCTTTATCTCAGTTTGAATTCTAGATGTTCGTTTAGGATGAGTTCATGGAAAAAAAAATATCAAATTGGCCATTTATTGTTCTATTTCTATTGTTTTTTATTGACCTTATTTCTTAAACTGTCAGGATTCTGGTCTTGTTACTCAAAGCTAAGTTTCTCACAACTTAAAAGGTTTTTTTTTACCCTCCAAAATTTGTCTCCCTCACATATTTTAAAACTCAAAGGCTGAGAGTTCACCTTTTCATTTTACACTTTCATTCCCTCTCCCAAGCAGCATGGACTGAATGAAGGAAGACACAGTGTAACAGAAATGATCAGAAAAAGAATCATTTTGGTTAATTTTTACAAAACATTGTGTCATTTGGAAAATTTGATGACATAAGGTCATTAGATTTGGTGGTTTGGTTTATTTATTTATTTATTTATTTATTTTAAGACTTTATTTATTTATCTTCAGAGGGGAAGGGAAGGAGAGAGGGAGAGAAATATCAATGTATGGTTGCCTCTCGTGCGTCCCCTGATGGGAACTGGCCTGCAACCCAGGCATGTGCCCTGACTGGGAATCGAACCGTGATCATCTGGTTCACAGGCCCGCGCTCAATCCACTGAGCTATGCCAGCCAGGGCTGGTTTGGTTTATTAATATGACTTAACCAGCCTTCTCTCCTTGGTACAGTTATATCTGAGAACACCTGCCTAGCCAGTGGTACTCTCTGAATAGTGGAAGTGCATTTGGCTCACTATGAAAATGTTAATGAGAATTAAAATGTATCATTTTTATCTTTATGAAGAGAACTGAGAGAACTTAAGGGAAAATGTGGGTTTAAGAGTGAAGTTTTAGATTGTGCTTTACATTTCACCAGGGGTTTTTGTGTCTGTTGATTCTATTTAGAACTTTAAGTTGGTATTAGCCTTGGATCAAGGATTACCGTATTCTTGATATTGACCCATTTCTACATTGGTCCTGAAGGAAAGCTATACACATAAGAGGGAAATCAACAGAAATCAGCATTACTAACTAAAAGCTTTTGACTTCAAGCACCAAACGGCATTCTAATGAGTTAGGCTGAACAATTTGGATGAGTCTGTGTATTACTTACTTTGACATTTCTGCTAGTCTTTTGGTTAACACCTTGGCACAATCCTGCCTCTCTTCTACACCATTTTCTGTACTGCAGAGGATGGAACAGCTGAAACTGTATTTCAGACTGTTTGACAGTTTAGCTTTTACCAAGGAGAGAGAAAGCTGGCTCAGGCAGCCCATCCTGAGCATTTTATTTTTTGGGTAGCCAAAGGAAATTCAACTCTATCATCTTTTTATACTTGAAAGAACTTTGTCTTTAAAAATATCATGTGATGTGCGATAAGGCTGCAATCTTAAAGAGACGGAGAATTCAATCTTAACCCTCATCAATTTATTAACTTGGGTATATCGTATATCATATACTCTCTCTGGACCTCATTGACTTTTACTGTAAAATAAAAGAGTCAAGATAGTTGGCTTAAAATCTACCCAGGTTAGTCCTCAAAGTATTTCCCAAATGTTCTTATCTAAAAATAAAAGGATACTTGGTATGGGCATCGTAGTTCAATGGGAGATTCCATACTTTAGAGCACTCAAATTGTGATTAGGAACTGCAATATTCATGGGAATTAATCTTATAAAGCCTTGGGAAATGTCACCAGTTAAGGTTGAGCCCTGAAATGACTTCCTAGTCTTGATCAATCCAGATGAGCACTCTTCAGAGCAGAAAGAGTTTGGAAGAACCATTGGTCCACCAATACCAATCCATCACATCAAGATACATGTGTTCTTACTTAGTTATCTCCATTAAATGACTACTGTTTCTTCTAATTCATAGGTAATGCAGATTATGTAATTAACTCCCCCAAGTTCTGGTTCTTATGAGTTTCAGGTTTAATTAGAAAATGAGCAATAGTTTTGGAAACCTCAATGAATCCTCAGTTATTAATAGGTTGAACTATTTTCAGCCAATTAATAAGACAATCTTTTTCTATTGCAATTCAAATTTTCAATCATATCTCTACTTGCATACCTCATACCACTTAATTTTTAAGTTTTCTGGTTCCAAACCAACTTTCTGTCTACCACACTCAAGCTGTTTTGCCTATTTATTGTCATGCCTATATGCAAAGAAAAAGGCACACTCTACGCATTACCTTTTGCATCTATTCTTAAATGTCATTGATTTGATTGCACACTTAAACTGTCTCACTGCTAAGACACCATGTTCTTGTATTCAAGTAATAGGGATAATTATTGCTGGCTCCTAGACACTTCACAAGAATAGTTTCAGGTTTAATTAGAACATGAGCAATAGTTTTGGAAACCTCACTGCATTTTTGGTTATTAATGGATTGAACTATTTTCAGCCAATTAATAACACAATCTTTTTACATTGCAATCCAAATCTTTAATCATATCTCTAATTGTTTACCTCATGCCACTTTTTTTGCAGGAACCCTATATAGATTCTCTTCTTTCTCTTTCATAAAGTGGTTCTGTGGATAAGAACTAAACTCATCCACTTCTCCTTTTATTTTAATTTCTCAGTGAGCAAGCTCCTCCAGGATAGTCTTTTTTATAACTATATGACTATTGAATTTACCCATTAAAATGAATTTAGTTTTTAGTGAGAAAACATTTAGAGAAATAAAATAATATTTTTTGTGCCCTTGAAATTAGACATGTTTCTACAAGTGGCCATCTGTGTTTATTTTTTCCCTTTACTGTATGAAAAAGAGAATAGCATTTAATAACAAACACAACAATTTTATGTCTATGCTTTATGCAAATCATAATTTACAAATTATAATGAAATCACAAAGTATGATTCTTATAAGTAAAGTTATTATTTGATTTAAGTCAAGCTTATTTCCCGCTTAGGTCCATCACTAGGCTTACAATTAGTTACTCTAGCATATACAAGAACACTTTTTTTTTGTCCTAAATATTTTACCCACCTTTTATGGTAAGAGGCTCTGCCCTACACTTGCTAAGAGGCAGGCTTGTCCAACCTGTGGTCTGGGGACCATATGCAGCTCAGGATGGCTATGAATGTGGCTCAACATTAAATCATAAATTTACTTAAAAGAGCATGAGATGTTTTTGTGATTATTTGTTGCAGTGTCATGTAAAATAAATGTAAGTAAGTGCTCACTATTTGTACACATGTGCGGCTTTAGTTTTATGGCAGTGTGCGGCTTTATCTTCCAACTGGAGACAGTAGAATTGAAACCATTATATCTTATATGTGCTTGTATTGACTTAATGAGGGAGCTATTATTAATAATATTTCCACCTACCATTGCAACGTTAGGTATTTAATGTTATTTAGAAGTCAGGCAAGCATTCTTTTTTGATTATTAAAGGTACTTCCACACATCAGCGGCATCTCACACATGGCCCTCCCCCTTGCTCTTCTTAGGCAGATGAAAAGGCTGTGGAAGGGCCCAAACCTTGCTTTCTATTTTCTTGTCAATTAATTTGCATAATAAAAGTAAATAAAGTCCCTTATCTATTATTATTTTTTTAATCCCAACATGGTTTCCACAACATCCCGAAAAAAAATCCAGAAAATAAAAATCATGGAGTAAGGAAGATTGTTCAATGAAAACTAGACAGATGACTACTTTTTTATTGGGGTAAATAGTAAGGCACTCTGCTTAATTTTCAGGGACTTTGTTTGAGTTTCAAAGACTATAATATGAAAGGCATTATATACAGAAACATGCTGCCAAATTCAATGTGTATGGTGGATTGTATCATAAGGAGAAAATAGAGGAACTGAAAAAAGCCTATCTTCTCAACAAAATTTTTTTCAAAAAGTTACAATGCTGGCAGATTCCCTTTTAAAAGCTAGTTATGTGGTAGTATATTTAATAGCAAAAATCAAAAGCATTTGCTGAAGGTGAGTTTATTAAGCAATGTACAAGAAAACATGGCAGATACAATTTGCCCTGAAAAAAAGGAGGATATTTCTAAAATCAGTTTGTCTCACAAACTATAGCCAGGAAAATTGGAGAAACTGGAAAATCTATCGAAAGAATTTTGGAGAGTAAACCTGATCATTTAAAATTTTATGCTTTGACAAAGGGTGGTAGCAATGATGCTACAGATATGGCTTAACTTCCCATTTTTATTAGAGGTATTGATCAGATGAATATATCACTGAAGAAGTGGCTTCTTTAGTGACATAAAAAGACAAAACTAAAGCAAGAGATTTGTACAAAGCAGTAAAAAATATGTTAAAGTGATTTTCTTTGTCCATTGTCAACATATCTGGTTTAGCTACTGAATGACCCCCAGCGATGGTAGATAAATAAGAGGGACTTGTAAAAGTAATAGAAAATGGTGCAATTGTTGCTCAAAACTCATATTTGATGAAGTATCATTGCAAATGATTCTTATAAGAAAATTTATGCACAAAAGCTTTAAAAATGGATAACACCATGCAAATCATCATTAAGACTGTGAATTTCATAAGAGCCAAGGGACTGAGTCATCACCACTTCCAGGAGTTCCTTAAAAGTATTGATGCTGCCTATGGTGACATCATTTGCTTTTCAGAAGTAAGATGGCCAAGTTGAGGCCAAATGTTGAAGAGATTTTATGATTTGCGATGTTATTGTTTATGGTATCAAAAAACAAATTGGTGCCAGAACTTGATGATGAAAACTGGCTTACAGATTTAGCACTTTTAGTGAATTTAACCACTCATTTAAAATGAGTTAAACATGCATCTTCAAGGTGAAAACCAACTACCAATACCATGTTTT
>PVKM010047875.1:0-11341 GCA_004027735.1 Carollia perspicillata
AGAACTGACTAATAGAGACAAAAGAAGCTATTTTTGGCTGAAATTGAGTGGCAGAGGGAATTGCAGGTCACGTCTAAGAGTTTGTGCGTGGGAAGAGGCCTGGGGTGCTGAGACGCTGCACACCAAAGCACTACAGCCCAGCTCTCCTAGGACCACCTGGGAAAAGGGGTAAAGCGCCAATAGACTGAAGTCATCCCCAAATTCCCAGTCTCCAGAGTAACTCAAGCAGTCTGTATGGCTAGGTCTTCACAGAGTATTTTCTGCTGGTTAAATTTCTTTTTAAAAAAGTTAAATTCATGGGAATAATGTTGGTTAATAAAATTATATAGATTTTAAATTCACATTTCTATGATGCACGATCTGTACATTGCATTGTGCGCCTACCTCCCAAAGTCAAATCGTCTTCCATCATCATGTATTTGGCCCCCATTTATCACTTCCTAACCCCCTTTTCACGGCAACCTCCATACTGTTGTCTGTGTCTATGGGTTTTTGTTTAAAGATGTGGTACATATATACAATGGAATACTACTCGGCCGTAAGCAAAAATAAAATACTGCCATTGACGGCCACAGGGGTGGACCGCAAGCATATCATGCTAAGTGAAATCAGTCAGTTAGGAAAAGTTAAGAATCATATGATTTCAGTCATATATGGGATATAAAACTGAAAGTAACAAACAAGAAAAGCAAACAAAAACTCACAAATTTCTTAAAATAACTCTTGTCAAGAGGGCTTATCCTCAATTTCAGATTTGCAGGAGGTCTCTGAAGGCAGATTATGATGCCCAGCTGTTTCCCTTGAAGTCGAGGTCCAGAGAGACTTTGTGGAACTCTGTACTGAGTGCAACTGGATGCTTCTGGGTACACTCTGGTGCAGCATCGGCTTCCAGGGTGGAAGTTGTCATACCGTGTTATAATCGTTAGTTTCCCCGCTGAGCTTGCTGCTGAGCTGGGAGCTCCATGAAGTCCAGGAAACGATGTGTGATTCACCAGTGTTTCCACAGTACGTGGTACAGTGCTTGGCACAGGGAGTATTTATAGTATGGTTTTCACTGGTGAATGAGTCATGGCATTCTTAAATGGTGTTGCATGCTTACCTTATCTAAAATCCATTTTCCCTCAAAGCTATATGGTCTTTCACCAGCCTTACTTTCTCTTATCTATGTATTTGTAAAATGAAGATAATGCATCAATCAGTTCTTGACATGAATCATTTCAGCTGACATATCTCAGACAGGCCCATCTTGTAAACATGAGCTGTGGCTGGCTGTGTTGCAATAAGCTAACTGTCTACAGCCCCAAAAAGACTTGGAAATTCAGTTCTTTCTTCTGCTGAATATTCTACCTGTTCTCAGAGAAGATGTTCATTCCTAAGGAAGTCTTTTAAAAAATATCCTTACTGCTCTGGACCCTGAGTTAGCCAAATATTTTAGCCTAGAAGAGGCTTAAAAAAACATCCACCAAGTCATAGTGGTAATTGACTTTAGGACAGTTTGATCAGTGTCCTCGTGCCTAGCACCTAACTATCCAATAAGTGCACTTTCATGAGATTCCATATTCCACTGTATTTTACTCTTACGGCCTGAAAGGCTGGGTTAAAGAGTCACATGTTATCAATTCCGTGTCCAGGTGGACCCGCTACTGGGTTGGCCTCTGGGTGGCAGACAGAGGAAGAGAGTGACAGAGCCAGAAAACAAATGACTGTCCAATCTTAAAAATCAGGACCTGGCCCCCATGCCGACAGATACCAGCTGCCAGCCTGTCCGGTTGCCCTTGTTGACAGCCACATGGCAATGTTGTGGTGAATTGTCATATCTGACTGACCCCGTGAAAGAAGGTCTTCTGTTCATTTCTATTTTCTGGAGGAGGTAGACTTGGCGGCAACTACAGGGCTTTCTGGTAGCAAAGAAGCGGGAACTTTGTGTTGGATCCAGGGAAAGTTCCAGTTTCCCACATCCCTCAGGGAGAGAGCCAGCGAGGTGGGGCATTCATCTACCGATGCGGCAGGTGCTGACTGGGAGGTGCTTGAGTTGGGAGGCATCTAGACAAGCGGGGATTCAAGTCCCAACTCCCTACTTACTGGTCATCCAACTTCAGTCAAGCTAAAATCTTATGCTTTTATTTCTCCATTGGTGAAATAAAGAAAATGACAGTGCATACTGTATAACATCATTAAGATTAAATGAAATACTAATGAAGGTAAAAGGTTGATAGTGCCTGGCACACAGTATGTATCTACTAAGTATGGGCATTTAGTAAGAATTATTCTCATTGTAATTTGAGAAGTGTGACCACATATTTTATTTTGTATACCAGAACCTAGCATAATATCTGATACTTAGTTGATATTTGACTTTGTTTTATTCAAAGCTTCTGACAGATTCCAGAGAAGACTTTCATTTCCTTAAGGATAAGGTGTAGCTACCTACACTAACTCCACATGCTATGGTGTGCAGGACACATGACAGTTTAAAATAAAGACCCCAGTTCAGTCTTTATGAATGAGGCAAGCCACCAGAGATAGTATTGGCTGTTCTAGAACATCTGGAGGGAGGCTGGAGGTTTAACCAATTGCCAGCTTCCGATGATTTGATCAATCATGCCTGTGTAATAAAGTTTTCATAAAAATCCAACAGGACAAGATTTGGAGATGTTCAGGGTTGGAAATTCAGGGAGGGTGGAGTGCTTAGAGAGGGCATGGAAGCTCCACGCCCTTTCCTCATGTCTTGTCCTGTGCACCTCTTCCATCCAGCTGTTCCTGAGTTATATCCTTTAGCAAGAAACTGGTAATCTAGCAAGTAAATGGCTTGCTCGAGTTCTATGGGCCACTCCAGCAGATTCATTGAACACGACGAAGGGGTGGTGGGAACCTCTGATTTACAGTCAGAAGTAATGGTAACAATCTGCAATTGTGATTGTTATCCTGAAGGAGAGAAATTCTTTGGCACCTCCAATTGGTAGCCGATTGGTCAGAAGTGCAGTAACCACCTGGGATTGGGACTGGCATCTGAAAGGGTGGAGGACCAACTTGGAGGACTGAACCCTTAACATGTGAATCTGATGCTATCTCCAGGTAGAGGGTGTCAGAATTGAGTTGAATCCTCAGACACTAGAGGGGTGTTTGGTGTTTTGTAGGGAAGCCACATCCCCTAACACCCACGTTGGAAATGCGTCCAGGAACCTAATTTACATATCCATCCCAAGCCAGCTGTGGGCTCTGCTTCCTGTGTCCTCACTCCAGGAACCTGGCTGGCAGTGCACCCACCGTCTAAACATCACTAGTAACTGCAAGCAGGGAGACAGCAACATAGAAGACAGAGCGCTGGTTCTTACAGCTTCCACCAGAAGCCATGCCTGTCATTTCCACCACATTTTATTGGTCAAAGCGAGTCATGGAGGCACGTGTAACATCAAGAGAGCCATTCTGAGGTACACCCAGAGGGAGTACTAAGGCTGTTTGGTGAAAAGCGTTCATGATGACCCCAATCTGCTCCAGTCTTCATAGGAGCACTTAGTCCTACCTGAAATTATATCCATTCATTCTTCTCATGGTTATTTTCTGGCTCCCTGCTAGAATCTAAGTCTGTGGAAGGCAAGGGCCCAATCTTTCAAGTTTACTGTTGTACCATGAACTCCTTGAACAGTACCTGGAACAGCATAAATGCTCAATACATATTTGTTGCTTGTTAGAAGGTTATTGATAATAGCAAGACAGTTCCCATTAGAAAAAGAGCTCTAGGAAACTTTCAAAGAACTGTAATTCAACAATCTTTAACCACTTATCTAGTAAGTTTATTCATTCATTCATTCATTTACTCGTTATTTAGTGAACGTAACCAAATGTGTGTTATGTGACAGGCACTGTGCATCATAAATGAGATACAGTCCTTGACCTCAAGGCACTAACAGTCTAGTTAAGGAGACAGACAAGTAAACAAATAAATGCAATGCAAATGATCAACACCAAAGGAGAGACGACAGATTCACTTTGACTTATTGAAGAGGTGCTTTGCTCCCCCCTACCCCCTCGTACTGTATGTAATAAAAGTACATATTTAGACCAATTTAACACACCCGTTGATTTGGATGTATCTCTCAGAGCTTCAACGCTAACAGTGTTGTCTGAATAATCCATCAAGAGAAATTTGTTAGTTAAATTTTCCAGACGTGAGCTTATAAAGCATCTCTCATTGAAGGAAGGGAAACAGGCAGTAGAGAGAACGGGGAAGTGAATGCATTCTCTTGAATTGCATGAAACAGAGGTTTAAAACATCCAGCATCTGCAGCTTATCACTGGCTAAACAGTAGGTGCTGCTTTGCGGTTTGCCAGCTGTTCCTCCTCGCTGGAACCACTGCCTAAGAAATGCAGTGTGGTCAAGGCAGAGAAGAGAAGTGACCAGGGAGGAAAACAGCTTGCCCTTCATGTAACCAAGTCTCAGCTGGGACCCTGGACCATTTCAATGTGCAGAGACATAAGAGATTATGCAGAACCCCAATTTTATTCTTATTGACAAGAACATAAATACCTAGAATAGTTCAGAGGTCCAGGACAGGAAGCACTTAGCAATAGAATAATTTATTCTCTTTGTTTTCTCAGCCTAAATAAGCTGTAATTTCTCTTTCTCTGTCTTTTTTTGAAAGATTTTATTTATTTACTTTTAGAGAGAGGGGAAAGGAGGGAGAAAGAGAAGGAGGGAAACATCAATGTGTGGTTGCCTCTTGTGTGGCCCCTATTGGGGACCTGGCTTGCAACTCAGGCACGTGCCCTGACTAGGAATCGAACTGGTGACCCTTTGGTTGGCAGACCAGTGCTCAGTCCACTGAGCCACACCAGTCAGGGCTCTCTCTTTTTTTAAAAATCAAGAGTAGTCATCTTCTCCCACTAATTTCTAAAAGAAACACCACCAGTAATAGGAGCAGCAAGTCAACCTTACATATTTCATCTCACAGATATTTTGCCAGAATTTGTTAAGGGGGCATGTGTACACAGCCCATGGTTGTTGGCAAAGAAATATTGTCAAGTGAAATAAGACAAATCAGGAAAGAGAGAAAACAGAGCGATTCTTGTCTTTATTAGCCAGGGCATAATTAAGAGCCTATAGGCTGAATGGATCACAGGGTTTACATATCTTTATATAACTAAAAAAAATGGCCTACAGAATAAATGTAAGAAAGGAAAACTATAGTTTTTTCATGAAAATCATGTAAACATTTACATCATGAATCAAAGATCTACTCTTAAAAATTATTGTCAGGTGGTCATGAAAATGTGCCCCTCAGATCTCCTGCCACAGGGAACAAAGGTAGCTAATGATCTCACCAGTTGACCTCACCGTATCCATATTAATTCATCAGTATAGATCCACCATGGTATCTGTATTAAGGTCAAGTTTAGCCGATGACTGAGCATAACAGAAATACTAACACAGTCCCACTGAAGCTCCCAGTGGGTCACTTAAGTTTGAGGACTGACGTCAACTTGGCTGACGCTTTGGAACTATACTGCTGTCTGAGGCTCTTCTTACCCATTCCTTCTCCCTCTCCTTCAAAGCTATCGGACCTTCTCCAACTCTGTCTTTAACCTACACAGGTGTTTACAGCAATAAATCTCATGTACACCTGATTGTATCTACTTCCCAAAGAACCCAAATTAACACACGTGCATGCACATGTGTGCGCATTCCAGCTTCACCGGTGCCCTGAGCACTTACTATGTTTGCCTGCTGGGTGACCCAGACATGGATCCACGAGAAAAGTAGCAGAACCACTTTGAATCACACTTAACACTGAATCCTGGGTGCATGAGCTTAAATGTAATTTAATCTCTAGAGTCAGCCCAGAAAAATATAAAATTCAGTTATTAAAAAAAATCTCTATAGCTTTTGTCTTCTTGTCCATAAGGGTATTCATCAGTCGGGATGCTGATAAGTTATCCTATAAGAAGTGTCACATTTAAATAAACACATTACCTTACTTGACAGTGATTTATAAATCATAAATTATTAAATTTGTCTTTAATTTTTTATGCTACTAGGCTGAGGTAATATCATGGTTGTCTTTAAAAAATTATAGACTTGCAGTTCAATATGCAGGATTAACCATATAAATCTATTACCACTTCCCTTCAACTCTCCTTGAAAGAATACTATTTTCATTTTTTAACATGTAAAAACTCCAAAAGACGAAGAGAACAGATGGGAAAAAAATGAGTATTTTGGGAAAATAGTGAGTGAGACGCATTGACTGCAAGACCAGAGCAGAGCAAGCTACATCTTGGTGCCTCAGTGGGGGTACTGAGTAAGGATCCCCATTTCACCTCCAGGCGTCTCACAAGGATAAGGATTCGAAGGCACTAAACACCCCTAAAGGCAGAGGTGAGGGGTCTGACAAAAGAGACTTGTTGAAAGTCTGTACTTACAAAGCCGGTAAGATCCCACCTCCCACCCCGCTGGCCCAGATGGAGACTATGGGCTTGTCTTCTGTGGAAACGGGGGAGGAGAAGCTCCAGGCTCAGGGAGGGACAGCAGCAGAAAGGGGGAATGGAAGGCAGATGACTAAAAAGGGTGGGATTTGGGAAAAGTCTGCCCCTGCCCCATAAAATGGTAGAAATGAAGTTTCTTCTCCTCTCTCTTTTAAGGTAGAATATTAGTTGGTTACTTTCTGGTGAAACCTATAGCCATAGAGAAAAACAAGTTTCGAGATCACCGTAAATGTGAATAGTCTCCGCGGTTTTGGCACTGAGAAGAGAGAACCTACTGCAGCAAAAATCTGTAAAATATTAAAGCAGCTTTGGGCTTGTTGAAAGTGCACCTTAATTTCTCCTTGCTGCATACAGTGAAATGTAAGGGGAAAGAGGTAAACTGAAGAAGAAACTATTAAGTAAAAAGGGATCTGCACTTAATGATTCGGGAGCCTCTCTGCCCACTCAGACTGATGAGGGTGCTAAAACCAGGAAATTGGCTGTGGAAAAGCATACTCCGGAGAGATGAGCGACAGTGTGCCCAGATTCCCTTTCATTGAATGGAAGAGGTGTGTAATTAATGAATCCAAACGATCATCTCCGCGGAAGCCAGGAACAGAGATGAGGAATACTGGGAGATATTCGGGAAGGATCTATGGAGGCCCCTCTTGTCAAATGGTATGAACGTGGGTAACATACACAGGCGTTCCATAACGTATTTGAGAATGTTATACCAGGAGAAATGCTGCCAGCCTGAACTCAAAGGGGCAGAGACTAGACAAGATAAAGAAATGTTGTCAAACTCCCAAAATTCGGTGGACAGGAAGCTGGTGTGCATCTTGATCACTTTACAGTGAAGACTAGCCATTGACACACCTGTTTTACAGACACAGAGATGGCAATCAGCTCTTCGGTCTCTTCTCTTCATTATAAAATAGCAGATAATCAGATAGTTAAGGAAAATCTACAATATATATGAAATCAAGATAATCAAACAAAAGGAAACCCGAAGAAACTAAGATAATATCCAAATAAGGAAATAGTAAACTACCCCCCCACCCGACATACACAATATAGCCCCAACTGGAATTAATATTCTGAAAAAGGTAAAAGATGATGTTGCTTTCATGCAATAAGAACAGGGTGCCAGAAAAAAACAACAACCAGGTGATTCTTTAAAAAATGTTTGAAATACAAAATTTTAAAAGTTAAAAGTAAAACATCTTTATAAAAGTCAGAAAATAAAATTGAGAAAATCTCCCAGAAAAGAAACCAAGAGATAAGAAATAAGAAATAAGAAGCCAAGAGATTTGAAAATCAGAGCGTCACTCCCTGAGCTGCCGTATCCAATGAATGAGAGTTTAAAAGGACAGAAGATTCAGACCCTGTGCACAGAGTAAAACAGAAAGGAGGAAATTGACAACAATAACAAAAAGTACAGTATAATTACCCAATTACCCAATACTAAAACTACAAGCCTCTGGTACAGTATATGTCTAGCACTGAATGGAAATAAAGTAGCATGCACCAAGCATATCATGAAGGAACCCCAGAGTAGTGAGGTTAAAGAGAAGATGGTTAATTTTCCCAAAGAAAAAGACAAGTCCCATATAAAGGATCCAAAATCCCCAAAGCAGCCATATTGCTGATGGTAACACTGGAAATGAGGAGACAGAATAGCAATGATTTCAATATTTTGGAAAAGGACTGCTTCAATCTAGAATTCTCTAAGTAGTGCACCTATCAATCAAATGTGAAAGGACCAAAAAGAAGCCCTGGCTGGTATAGCTCAGAGGTTGAGTGACAGCCTGCTAATCAAAGGGTCGCCAGCTCCATTCTCAGATTAGGGCACATACCTGGGTTGCTGGCCATGTTCCCAGTAGGAGGCACATGAGATATAACCACACACTGATGTTTCTCTCCCTCTCTTTCTCTCTCATCTCCCCTCTCTTGAAAATAAATAGTCTTTTAAAAATTAAAAAAAAAAGAAGTTTCCAAACATACCAATATACAAAAATGTATTTACTACAACCTGTCCTTAGGAAAATACTAGAAAAAGTAACCAGCAATCTAAAGAAAGAAGGCATATGATTTTGTTTCTAGGACACAGGTGGCAAACACAGGGCCCACAGGATGAATCCAGCCCTCCACCTTGTTGTATCTGGCCTGGCACCTTGTTTCTACCCTGCGGCAGCACCCAGCTCTCGCTTGACTGTTAAGGAGTAGTTACATTTATTCGGTCTTGTTACCTTTGGCTCTTTGAAGGTAACTGCAAGGCTGATGTGGCCCCCAATGAAAATGAGTTTGACACCCCTGTTCTAGGAGACCTGACATTATAAGGTAGTTCAGGGAAGTCCAATGATGATGAGCCAGAGAAATTGATGGGTGACCGCTATGCAGCCAAGTAAGTAGGTCATATGGGAGAGATGGCTTAGAGACCATTCTGTGGAACATGGTAACAGGTGTGTAGAGGAGGTGAGGGTGCTTTAGCCCTCAGATAAAAGAAAGGTTGTCAAGAAAGGGGGTTTAAGCCTATGACACTACTCACTCCAGCAAAGAACATTTGTATAGTAATTGTCATGTAAATTTTGATTATTAATTTAACAAAGGATGATTTAGCTACTGGGAGATACTGAGGAGGGGAAATAAGAGTTTATAGAAATGCTTCATTTTCCTGTATCATTGCAGAGAGCCAAGAGCTATTTTCTAAAAGAAAAATAATAATCATGAAATTTCACCATGTAACTTACAAGTATGCAGATAAATATGAGGGTATAAATGTGGCATTGTTCAACTTGAAGCCTTGAAGGAGATGAACTAGGACTGACAAGGTAGCAAAGAAAATTTAGGGTTATTTGTCTATTTAAACCATGAGTGTGAATGGATTCTTGAAATTGTAGAATTAGAACAAAATACCTTGCCCAAATATAAAATATCTCTCCTTTATATGGATATAAGAGGTTATGCCACAAGTACATGTTTTATAATCTCGTATTTTTGGAAACTGAACTGAAATAAATGTAAGTATTTTAAATACTACTAAATGAGCAACACTGAATTCTCTCTTTCATTAACTAGTTTTGCACATACATTTATATGTGTGCATAGTATTTGGTAAATTGGGCTGCAATAGTGTTAGATTCTCCATAACATTTAACAAGCAAAACTGCTCAAGCATTCCCCTGGTACAACACAATGCACCAACATTTTGCATTTGAAGGATAAACTTTTATTACTATCGATCCCAGCTATGAAAATCATAAACATCAATGTGGTGAATTCACTCCTCCCTCAGACTTGACACAATGGTGGAACTAATTCTGTTACTTAAATCAAAATTTAATCATAAGGGTATGCTTGGCAAAGCAAACTCAATAGAAAACAAAAATAGACTACATGAAAAGTAAATTGCGAGGGGGAAATGCCAGGTAGTATTTTCCAATGTTTAACTTTCTTCTACAAATATTAACCCCTACTTTTGCAAAATCAATCCCTTATAGAAATAATTATACTTATTGATCTGAATAACTTTTAAAGTTGTGTGTTCTAGAGAAGACTCAGTTTTTGCATGTTTTCCCAACTGATGGGCCAGAGGTAGTTGTGTACAGTGCTAGTTTCCTAAAAAAACTGCTGAGCATTAAAAACTGAAAACGAGTTTTCTTTTGGAAACAGATCTGGACTCTTGATAAAGGACTACAAACTGATTCGTGTACTCAGCAAGCCTTTATGAAGTACCTCCTATGTGCTGGACATGGTCCTGGGCACTGAGGATACTCATGCTTCTTATGGATGTCAAGCTGTTATTGTCCACAGCAGTCTGCAAAATGTCACTTCGTTTGGCTTTTCAGTCCTCAAATTTTGCTGATTTTACAAAGCTGTGAGTTAACAGGAATACTAATTCAGGGCTTCCCTACAACAGAGAGTGAACACAGCCAGTAGAATGGGACCTACGTCCACAGTGAATGCGCTGAGCGGCGAAAACCACCAAGGACTGCGCGCTGTGGCTCAGGCCCAGTGATAAGCGGGCCATCTGTATTACTTCATTTAATCCTGACAATGACCCCCATTTTACAAACATTTAATCCTAACAATGATGCCCCTATTTTATGGATGTAGAAACTGAAGTTAGCTCTCTTTGTGGGCGCAGAATTGAAATTTTTCTGTGTTCCTATCCAAATTCAGCTGCCTTCCATGTACCCTTTGGGTCTCATTTCAATTCCCATTTCCTTGGGTGTCTGTGCCTGTCTAAAAATTCATTATCACAGTGTACGCTGGCTTTGTGCTGATTGCAGGGTTTTCTCACTACCTGTCTGTGCTTTTTTGAGGGCAGAAACTGTGCATGTTTTGTTCACTCCTGTAATTCTTGGGCCTGGCGCATGGTGCTGAACAGCAGATACTCAATCAACCAAGAAATGTGCAAATGGCCTTGGTTCTATGCAGTTCCAAAACTGGCGCTTTAGCCAGCAAAACCATTTTGATGCCACTGAACTTTTAGTGACAATTACAGACAATGTGTGGAGTTTTTGTTTGTGAGGCAAACATACGTTTGTTCATTTTCCTCTGTGTGTGTGTGTGTGTGTGTGTGTGTGTGTAGGTGATTCTGAAAGTAACTATTGGGGCCAAATTTCTGCAGTCAAGCCTCACAGACATAAAATTACGGTGGAGGTTGAAAAGAACTTTTTTTCTCCCTAAATCCTAGATTTACTCTAACAGTTTACATGATTTAATTAATAAGTATTTATAATAACTTAGAATGATGACCATAGCTATTCAAACTTCTCTGCATTCATTGACTGAAAAACAGATGTCTACAAACCTGCTCACTCCCACTTCTTTTGACCCCTTCTTTCTCCCTCTTGTCCTCCACCCTTTTTTTTTC